>NW_025566933.1:22500-47400 GCF_020424385.1 Procambarus clarkii | reverse complement strand
CCAGCCTCACATATGCCGCAGACGTAATTCTCTTTATGAGAATTACGGAGACAGGTTTGGTGTGATATCAATTCCTAGATCTTTCTTTCCGTTTCGTTAAGTGCTTCATCTCCTATTCTATATCTTGTGTCTGGCCTCCCGTTTCCACCGCCTAGTTTCATTACTTTGCATTTACTCGGGTTAAACTTTAGCAGCCATTTGTTGGACCATTCATTCAGTCTGTCTAGGCCGTCCTGTAGCCTCCTACTATCATCCTCTGTTTCAATCCTCCTCACAATTTTTGCATCATCAGCAAACATTAAGGGAAACGATTCTATACTCTTTGGGAGATCATTTACAAATATCAGAAAAAGTATTGGTCCAAGGACTGAACCCTGTGGTACTCCACTTGTGACATTTCTCCAGTCCGATACATTGCCTCTGATCACTGCCCTCATTTTTCTATCAGTCAGAAAAATTTTCATCCATGTTAGAAGCTTACCTGTCACCCCTCCAATATTTTCCAGTTCCAGAACAACCTCATATGTGGAACTCTGTCGAAAGCCTTTTTTTGGTCCAGATAGATGCAGTCAACCCAATCATCTCTTTCCTGTAATATCTCTGTTGCTCGATCATAGAAACTGAGTAAATTCGATACACAGGCTTTTCCAGATCGAAAACCATACTGTCTGTCTGATATTATATCATTTCTCTCCAGGTGTTCAACCCATTTAGTTTTAATTAATTTTCCCAATATTTTGACTATTACACTTGTCAATGATACAGGTCTATAATTAAGGGGGGTCTTCCCTGCTTCCACTTTTGTAGATTGGAACTATGTTAGCCTTTTTCAACACATCAGCTACAACTCCTGTACACAGGGGTGCCTGAAAAATCAGTTGAAGTGTAATGCTGAGCTCAGGTGCACATTCTCTCAGAACCCATGGTGAAACTCCATCTGGAGCAACTGCTTTGTTCTTATTTAGCTCCTTGAGCATTTTTTCCACTTCGTTTCTAGACACCTCTATATGCTCTATGGTGTTCTCTGGAATTCTTATTGTGTCTGGTTCCCTGAAGATTTCATTTTGTACAAACACACTTTGGAACTTTTCGTTTAATGTTTCACACATTTCCTTATCATTTTCCAAGAATCTATTTCCCATTTTCAACCTCTGAATATTATCCTTTACCTGCAATTTGTTGTTTATGAATTTATAGAATAGACCCGGTTATGTTTTACATTTGTCTGCATTTGTCTGCATGTGTGTGTGTGTGTGTGTGTGTGTGTGTGTGTGTGTGTGTGTGTGTGTGTGTGTGTGTGTGTGTGTGTGTGTGTGTGTGTGTGTGTGTGTGTGTGTGTGTGTGTGTGTGTGTGTCTGTCTGTTTCCCATGCTATATCTGCAAAGCATTTTCTTATCTCCTCATAGTTTCCCTTTCGGTATGCTAACCTTTTGGTTTCGGTATCCCTCCTCGAGTTCAATAACCCTTCTTCAATCAGGTACTCAAACACCAATACACTGTGGTCGCTCATTCCTACTGGGTCCTCAAAACTGATTTCTCTTATGTCAGAGTCGTTCAGGGTGAAAACCAGGTCGAGTCTCGCTGGTTCGTCATTTCCTCTCATCCTTGTGGTTCACTGACATGCTGGGTTAAGAAGTTCTAGTCGCCACCTCCAGTAGTTTGGCTCTCCACGTATCCTCGCCTCCATGCGGTTCCTTGTTCTCCCAATCAATCCTGCCGTGATTGAAGTCCCCATGATGAGCAGGTGGGATCTATTTCTACAGGCAGAAGGGCTGCCCTCTCAATTATAGTGTTAACTGCCATGTTGTTGCTTTTGTACTCTTGACTGGGTCTTCTGTCATTTGGTGGAGGATTATATATTACTGCTACTACTATCCTTGGTCCTCCCATTGTCATAGTGCCTGCTATGTAGTCTCTGAAACCCTCACAGCCCGGGATAGCCATCTCCTTAAAATTCCATTCCTTTCTCATGAGTAGGGCCACTCCTCCTCCTCCCCTACCTTCCCTCTCTTTCCTTATTATTGTGTACTCCTGGGGAAACACGGCATTCGTTATGATTCCAGAGAGTTTTGTTTCAGTGAGTCCAATTACATCTGGGTTCACTTCTTGTGCTCTTTCCCTTAGTTCACTTGCCTTGCTTGTGATCCCATCTATGTTCGAGTACAATTCCCTGAAACTAACTCTCTTCTGCTTCTCTGGGGGGGACCTGTGGGGTCTGGGGTGAGCGGGAGCTGGGAGGATCTAGTATGGGGAGACTGGTGGAGGAGGAAGGGCTTGGGGGGGGTAGGGGGAGGGGGAGGGTAGGGGGGAGGGGGAGGGTAGGGGGAGTGGGTGAGGGGGGGAGGGTAGAGGGAGTGGGTGAGGGGGGAGGGTTGGGGGTGGGTGAGAGGGGGAGGGTTGGGGGGGTGGGGGGATGGGGGAGAAAGGGGGGTTTGGGGGGGGGCAATAAAGTGGGGAGGGCTTGGGGGCGTGGGGGGAAAGGGAAGGCTGAGGTGGTTGAGGAAGAGGGGAGGGTTTTGGGAGTGGTGGAGAGGGGAAGGCTTAGGTGGGGTGGGGGAGATTGGGGAGCTTAGGGGGTTGGGGAGAATGGAGGGCTTGTGGGTGGAAGGGACGGAAAGGCATGTGGGAGAAGGGAGGGCTTGGGGGATGGGGGAGAAGGGAGGTCCTGGGGGGAGGGGGGAGTGGGAGGAGAGGGGTGGGTGGGGGAGGGTGCCTTAGGTGGGTACTTAGTCGGGGGCTGACAGGGGTTGAGGCAGGTAGGGTGTCTGTTGGGTGGAATGTGGGTGTGGTGCCGCACTCCCTGTGGCTAATGCACTGTTTGAGGAGGGTTCCCCATTCCCCTCTGGGATTGTAAGGATCGGGGGTGTGGCTCCCTGATTCCTTTCTCTCTCCCTGCGCTCCTTCCTCGCATCTGCTGCCTGCATTCTCTCTTCCCTTGTCATATCACTCTGCAAGAATACTCTTTTGAACTTCTCTACACCTACTAGACAGCACTTCCTTTCTAATAGTTCCTCTTTCGAGATTTCGCTCATGAAAACCACCTTTATCATTCGGTCTCTGTCCTTGTTGTACTTTCCAAGCCTGAAAACCTTTTCAACATTTTGCTCAGCTCCCTCCATCCTTACCTCTTTAAGGATCTCTTTAATCATGTTTTTGTCCTTGTCTCTCCGCTCCTTTGGTCTGGTCCCTGTTTGCTCTTTAATGCCTGCTACTACTACTGCTCTATTTCTCTCTATCAGCCGGCTAGTACATCTAGCTGCTTCCTGAGAGGAAGCCACTTCCATGGCAACTTCCTTAACTGCAGACCTAGCTTCAGGGCTCGTTTTCGTCGTTTGTGTGTGTGTGTGTGTGTGTGTGTGTGTATGTGTGTGTGTGTGGGGGGGGGGTGTTTGTGGGTGTGTGTGTGGGTGTGTGTGTGGGTGTGTGTGTGGGTGTGTGGGTGTGTGGGTGTGTGTGTAAGTACCAACATTTACTCCCTCAATGTCAACTGGAAAACTTTATTAGACAAACAACTTAATAGACTACTCACTTATCACGAACAACACATTGACTTTCTCTTACACACTCTCAGACATCCACGAAACACCTACGATCTCTTCTCCACCATCCATGATCCTCCTCCTAACCCCGTATTTAGTTAAGCTTTAGCTCTCAACACCTAGCATCGACCGTCTATAAATATACAGCTCTCAACACCCAGCACAAACCATCCATAAAAGTTCAGCCCTGATGCTTTTGAGCCAATCACTGCGATGTTGTAATTACCTAAGTGTAGTTACAGGATGAGAGCTACGCTCCTGGTGTCCCGTCTTCCCAGCACTCTTTGTCATATAACGCTTTGAAGCTACTGACGGTCTTGGCCTCCACCACCTTCTCACCTAACTTATTCCAACCGTCTACCACTCTATTTGCGAAAGTTAATTTTCTTATATTGCTTCGGCATCTGTGTTTAGCTAGTTTAAATCTATGACCTCTTGTTCTTAAAGTTCCAGGTCTCAGGAAATCTTCCCTATCGATTTTATCAATTCCTATTACTATTTTTGTGTGAGTTTTGTGATGTCCCTGCTATTGCCACTGAGACACTCGACTGAGTATTTGCCTCAAATGCCACAACCAAACGACACGCAGCTGAGTTTTGCCCCTGGCCCTTTTTCTCTATCAAATATACTTCCTCTCACCCCCTTATCTTCTTCTTCTTCTTCTGTCCCCACTTCCAAGCTCGCCCTTCGGGGTATCTTATCCTGTATATATTTGATTCGATTCGATTGATCTTCATTACGTGCCACCTCTTGGGTGTCTTAATCTCATCAATCAATCAATCAATCAAGCCATCCAGTCTCATCAGTCAATTAATCTTCGATCTCCAGAACGTGCTTCTGATTTCTGGCATCTGGTTTGATCTTCAGTATGTGCTTGTCGTTCTTCGGGATGTTGTTGTTGTTAAAGATTCGCTACCTGGAACAAAAAGTTCCAAGTAACACGGGCAATGGTGAGCCCGTAGATAGTTATTATTCTTCGGGACAGGTGCTGCTCACCAGCTTCGTTACCTCATCTTTTGGACGAGGAAGTGTTTCATAAAGATTTTATGGATGGTGATACTCATACTGAATTGAGATTTTAAAACATTCCAGTGCATAAAGGTAATCAAACACTGTCGTGGGAGATCAGGTACGACCCCGAGCGACAACAGGAATTTAAGTACTCAGGTCACCAAGAAAATTGACGAGGGCAGGCTGATCACACTTAAAGACAAATTTTTACCCAAATGACCTCCCTCATAAGTCATGGTCCCCCTAAACCAGTAACCACTCTTCCTCCAAGAGTCAAACATTTATAGTCATAGTTTCATTTCTTCCGGGATCATCACGAAGCTACAAAAGGAGTAAGATCTCAAAATGCTCAGTTGCAGAGGTGCTCCAGTCAGAAATCAAAAAGATTGTTAACAACTGCCTCACCGGGCTAATTCCTGACGAAATTGAACCTCTTTTCTTTGGTGCATCAAAAAGAAGGATGGAAGGATCAGACCAAGTTCCGTTGGTAATACACTGCACCGCCTAGTTGCAAAGTCAGCATTAGCATGCGTTTGCGACGAGGTCCTTGGTAAGAAGTTCGCTCACCTGAACAGGATGGACGAGAGGATTGAATACATTGATGCTCATGATGCACCTTACCTCATCACTCAGGTTTGCTCCTCCCCCTTCATCCTAAGTAGATTCGATGACCTACTTTCTTAGATGTTCACCATCGGTCATTAATATTATATTAGAAACGTATGACAGTTTGCTGAAATCAATGTTAGAAAAAGTCCTTAACATTTCTTCTGCAACTCAGTGGAAGCTGCGGGCTCACCGTAGCCCGGGCTTCTTGGAACTTTTTGTTCCAGGTAGCGAATCTTAAAACAACATCAGTGGAAGCAAACCTCCCTTCCTGTCAACCTTGGGGGCCTCGGCGTTTGCACAACAATACAAACTTCAGCACCTGAAGTTTGTATTAGTTTGTGTAAGAGGCCACCTGTTCCTGGCCTCTTCAGTGGCATCTGACTACCCGATTATGTAGGTGAAGGAAATCCTACTAGATTACCTAGGTCAACAGGCAGGGGTACAAGATCGCAGCTTTATAGATTGCACTACCAAATTGGTCACCCTTGCAAGACAAGCAATCCATTGTAGACCAAGCAGCTGCAACACCAAATGACTCTGCCGGTCTAGAGCTGTAGCAGCTCTCCATGCAGGTGAAATCCTATTAGCAACCCCAATGTCAGCAACCGGCAAGCGTCTCACACCACAGGCTCTCCGAATTGCTGTGGCTCTCTGCCTCGCTCCCCAATCCACTGAATATAGGTGTATTTGCGGCGAGGCAGTGGCCGACAGGTATGGCATGGCTTTTCTGCCAAAGCACAGGAAAATGGCATGCAAGACACAGCAAGGTAAATGCCATTATTAAGAGGTGGGTCCCTCGATTGTTTCAAGCGTGGGTTGAACATGTATATGAGTGGGATTGGGTGGTTATAAATAGGAGCAGCCTCGTATGGTTGGCTACGCGACCTTATGCATGGCTACTGACGTAACCAGTAGCCAGAAAAACACTGAGGATGACCTTTACCATGGCCACCGCTGAGACTCACGCCACGTCTACAGACTTGAGATGTAGCGATGCAGCCTCTGCACCTAGGAGCACCACTTTACAGACTGCACATCCTCCTACTAACGCTTTCTGCTCTGTAATGACCTACATTCTTCGGTCTCCTCTGGCAGGAAGAAATCTAAAGGATGACGATTACCGTTTCCTCCACTGCCGTGCTTCAAACAGCAAACCCACTTCCGTCGGAATTCCCAGTCTTACCCAGGAAAACACATGTGACTCTCTCACCACCCCACGACGCTGCACCAAGCCGACCACACGACCTCTGACCACACCACCACCTGCAGGTTCCCCCCAAGACCACCCTTTTACCCATCCTTGTTTACCTCGCCGACAAAATGGCGGGCAACAACATTACCCGCTACATCCACGTCATCCACAGGCTACTCGCCAATAGACCTTCTGCAGTTACCTTTGTTCTTATGTTCTTAAATGTTCCCAGACACTCCGCCCAGGAGAGCCCTCATCGTCTTGCCACAGCAACTCTGCAGTCCGCGAGCTTGTCCTGGTTGCAGCCCCCAGGACAGCAGACCAGGACGATGAGGCCGACTCCGAAGACTTGACCGACTCTGATAACTCGACCGTCTCCGATGTTTCAGTCGATATCACCGGCTCTCTTGCCCCTCAAGCAGCGGTCCAGGAACCAACTCCCCCTCCAGATCCCGTACAAGCACCAACCAGACTGACAGGCTCCCATGCTGCCTCCTCTGGTTATATCAAACGTGGCCACGCACTATCCATGGAGGACAGACAGCATAACTATCATTCACAACAACTACTGGAAATACAAGTACAGGGAAGCAGGACGGATCCTTCACATGGTCGTCCCTCAAGAACACCTCAACCACCTCTGTGACTAAGACACCATGAAGAAGGAAATTCGACCAGACAACCAACTTCGGGAAACTGGGATTATGAAAGCAATCCTCTTGTAACACCCGAACATCTCCCCCTAGACCGGCCGACTGTGGCCAGCCCCGTCGACAGCCCTGCTGACTCCAGTGGCACTCAACTGTGAGCGTCGTGTACCCCATCAATTCACCGGTCTGACCGACACTATGATCTTGGATTGGATTGGGGCATCTGCGCACCCCATTCCCACATCTCCAACGAAAATTGAAGGGCTTTCGATGAAAAAGGCTGCCTATGATCCAAAAATCCTCAGGCGCATCGTAGAAAAGCAAACGCACGGCATTGCAGTAGCAGGAGCCACCCACATCTTTCCAGACGGATCAGTGGACACATAATATGAGGATGCTGGTGTTGCTAAATTAATTTCAAAAGTTTTGCAATCGACTGATTTAGAGAGGATTTTGCAGAGCAATATAGTGTAGCCTATTGTGAGTAAACAAATTAGATTTTACTTCGGTGTCTCCTTCCTCTTCATTTCTGTGAAGTGTTGTCGTGAGGTTTACTATACACCACTCTACTGTTGAGAAAGCACCAGACTGGGAGAGGTGACATCCCACTGTGTTGGAAGTATTACTTAACGGCAGAGGAAGGTAAGAATCTCCACAAGTTACAGCCCCGCTCCTGTACACAGTCCACTACGACTCACCATAGCCCGTGCTACTTGGAACTTTTTGTTCCCAGTAGCTGACTCTATAACAACAACAACAACGACGACCTTCTGAATAACCTTATGGACATGCAACTCGACCTGGAAAAACTTCATGTTTGAAGTTTTCATGTCCGTGGACATGAAACTTGAAAACTTGAGTTTTCATGTAAGTGGTCCAGCTACCTCACTCACTGCAGGGGGCAAGGCTGGGTTCGGTGGGAACCCTGCTCCACAATTCGACTGAGGAGCTCATCAGTGAGGAGCTCTAGTTCAGGGTGTTTGGAAATAGAGTCAAACGCACTTAAAGACGATCTTCATTTGTTTTGAAATGGCCAAAAGACTTGCAGATTCAGTTAAATGCTGACAAACATAAGGTTAAGAGGCTAATGATGATAGTTTCAGCATATAAGCTGGATGGTGCTTAGAATTCTCCGGAGCCAGGAACTCTGAACAGTTGCCGGTTGGTTTCACCGATGGGAATGGGTTAGCATAGTTACCCCACTGTTCCCATATGGGCGGGGGGTACTCTATGAGCGTGGCCTCCATAAATCGGTCAAGGTCGTCTGGATGAATTGTGATCCGTTGAGTGGTGCTTTATCATGTTATGAACCTATTATCTAACATATATGTACAACTGATTCTTAACATATTTTAGATTAAGTAGTAGTATATTAATAATTTAGATGTAATAAAGAAGATTAGTGTGCTTTATGTTATCGATTGTTATTGTAAGAATGAGAGTAGTATTCATGAGTCTTGGATGATTTAGCATGTATTGTGCTTTGTATGGATATGTAAGGGCGCGCAGGCCAGTGAGTAGGCAGGTGGTACTGAAGGCTGCCTAGAGAGGCTGACCAATGTCGGGGTTCACCATAAGAGGGGCGAGTAACAGTATACCCAAGGTCACTCACCGTAGCCCTGCGGGTCTTCACTCTATCCTCCCGGCGCCACTGTACGCCAAGAGAGTATCCCAGTCAAACCCAACCGGCCTCTGATCGAGAATGAGTGAGAACACAGCTTGTTCTCTTTACAGCATGTGTGCCCGCCCCGACACTAGGCTCTACTACTAACCACAAGGTCGCCAACTGGTGTTTCCCGTGTCCAGTAACACGTCAGTGGTTTTGTTGAATTGTGGTAGCAGTGGCAAGAACACACTCAATAGATCTGATATCAGGCAGGTATTTATTTCTATCACTCTATTTCCTTTCATGTACTATATAGCCACAAGAAATATGGAGGGGATGATATAAACACCAAAGTATTCTGTATTTTACTTAAAAATATTCAAAGTATTGTATCCGTATCCATCAACAATCAAGTACACTGCAGAAATTCACTCCCTCTTCATATATATATCGAGGCGCACCTAGAGGGTAACACTCCCCCTTCTCGTCAATGTCATAATCAGCTGAGCCGCGCCCTTCTCGCCGTGTGAACGTTTATTGCTTGTTTTCCTAGCGTCACGCGCTCTGTTTCTTTAAATTCGCATGAATCACTATATTTGTCATCAACACAATACTTCTATAATGGCAAATAGAACGCAATGAATCACCACACTGATCTCAAGTTCAATAACTCATTCCTACAGCACTTAACGTGATATTTCACTGTACTAGAGTAATGCACTGTACTTAATAATAATTACAATGAATGCACTTAACCATGGTACTGTTCTTAGATTCAGTAATTCCTCTCGTAGGCGATAACACAATTAATCACTGCACACATGAATGATTATTCAATACACAAGCATAGACTTATATATATATATAGATAAATCATAGACATCAATAACGGTAATAACATAGATACTGGGCACATAGCCTACCACCAAATACTGGCACATTTATATATATATATTCTCTCACTAAATGATCATTTTAAAGTCTCATGAAAGACATTATCAACACAGTAAATTCTTCAATTACTCCGGGTGCCTGCACACACCCCTAATAATCATAAATATCGTGAGTGCTCTATGTAGCCCCACTGCACACTTGTGCCTTACTGTGACATAGGTGAGCCTTGCTCACGACATACAAAATACTCTGGCTAAATAATATAGCTGACTAAAGGGGAATTGGGAGGGAAACTAGAATCACCTACTTCCACCTATCCTCCGGTGAGAGTTGAGTTGTAGCTCCTGGACCAGGCTCCTGCCACATGTAGGGAACACCCCCACACACACCCTGTCGTGTCCTCCAGGAACTCTATCAACGTCCCACAATAAATGCGTCATCTCCGTGTTCTGTCCTCCGCGGGTCCGTGCCCCTCCTCCACGTCTTGTAGGGTTGGAGTCGGTCTCCCGGCCGTCAACTTCTCCCAAATACGGCTGCCTGCCTACGTCTCGGCTGCAGTCGTTCGGATTCCCAATTAGTGTCTTCTTCACTGCTTCCCAGTGGATTGGCCCAGCCGCTACATCGTCACTGTGAAGCTATCAGACGTCCCAGACGATACTGCTTAGACTTCACCTGCACAGCACCCGACCCTGGAGCACTTGATGCTCAATATTCCGTCAATTCCCTCTTCGGTCCACACATGGAAAGAAGGAAGACCTCTCAGCGTACATGCAGACTACGGGTGACGCGTAAGATCCACGGGAGTGGCGTATTACTGTCAAATTGACAGGATCAATCTTCACACATCCGACCACCTTGACGTGTCGTGTCAGACTGATTCCCTCACGGAGGATTGGCCCAGCCATTACGTCATCACTGTGGAGCTATCAGCCGTCGCATACGTCGCTGCCTAGACTCCACTCTTGCACAACACCTGTTCCTGGAGCACTTGTTGCTCAATATTCTGTCAATTCCTTCTCTAGTCCAACACATGAACAAAGGAAGACCCCACAGGTGTTGGCAGACCACGGGTGATGCGTAAATCCTCCGGAGACGGGGTAAACTGTCCAACTGACAGGACCCCCCAGCGCACGTCCGACCTCCTTGACGTGCTGTCTAAGTCTGATGGCGCCAGAGTCGCGCACTGATCGGACCCCCCCTTCCTTCGTGACGTCATATTCGCCATGGGAGGTTTTCATTGGCTCCGTGTGCCACGTCGCTGTCGGTGACCAATCTGGTGTCACTGACGTCACACAGTTTTGGCGGCAAAACAGAGTAGCCAGCGCCCTAAAGGCTTCTGGCTTCCTAAAGGGCTGGCTAAAGGCTTCTGGCTTCCTAAAGGGCCTAAACCACAGGCCAAAATACTCTTCTTTTACAAATTTCTCGATACCTCGAGAACACTACACTCTCCCACATATATCAAACTGATGCCTGCGACGTAGAGAACGCTCGGGTAAAGTGGACATGACTCTTACTGCAGGCGTGGGAGAAATATAAGGGGGGAACACCGTCACATACCCCTCTCCTTAAAATAAGAGTCATGTCTGGTTAGTGTATACAGGACAGGGCATCTGATACTACGTAGTCTTTCCCTCGGATGAGTTTAATTTCCAACCAGTATTACTGCCGCCAATGCGAAACGCTCCTTACGTATCCATCGACCGTTCCCACGGTCATTCCTGGTGTCCATTGTTCCTTCAGCATGGACAGAGGACTTCGCACCTCTCGTCCATACACCAGCTGGAAAGGTGAGAAACCTAACAATCCTGCCACTGCGTTACGTATGGCAAACAACGCAGGGCATACTGCTTCATCCCACACAGTTCCCTGCTCTGCGCAGAACACTCTCATCAGCATGCCGTCCTGTATGTAACAATGAGTGGCCCTCTCAGGACCAATACGTCCTCCATTGGCCTCATGAATCAGTTCGGGGAAATCTCTCTGCTGCGACTCCCCAAGACGAGTGCGGTCCACCCCGAGAGAACTGGTGAGGGTCACCTGTAACTCACCATCCGGGCTGCCTTCGCCCTCCACTCGTTCTCCGGGTCCCATGAAGAGGTGATCGATTCCCAGACTGTCGGACGTCTCCTCGTCAGCCCTATCAGATCCACACCCTCCGTGTCTGTCGCACTGCCTCGGAATCATAGCACAAACCGGGAACGCCACCGTGGCGATTCCTATCTCGTCCCCACAGGCGTCTAACACTCCACCTGTCTCCTTATAGCGCTCCAAGCACTCCTCGCCCTTCACGAGATTCGGGAGGACATATCCTCCACATGCGTCATTTCCCAAGATGACTTGTGCCTCCATCTTGGGCATTGATGCACAGACCCCCCCCCCCCCACTAGGGTCTGGCAGTCATAATCAGAATTCAGAGTCACCTGGTGTAGGGGCATCCTCACTGGGCCTCTCACAGTGGTCACACTTGCCACCCCCACACTGGTACTCTCGTAACCCTCGGGGAACAGGGTTTCGCTCACCAGGGTAAAATCGGCCCCAGTGTCTCTCAATATCTTCACCGGGATGGGGTCTGCGTCCCCCATCCTTACGGTTCCCTCACACACGAATGGGTGAACTCTTTTCTCCCCACTCAGTACGGGTTCATCCCGCACCCACTCGGCCATCTGGTCCTCGACCCTCACGAAAGCAACGTTCCCCCGCTGCTCAGGGTGTCTGCATTCCCGCGCGACGTGTCCGAATATTCCACAGTTGTAGCAGTGGATCCTTCTTCTTCTGTGGATCTTCCTCGCGCCATTCACCGACTCCTCCGTTTCGGCAACAGCTCCTGAGCTCTCAGCTTGGGGCTTCTTTACCGGCTCCACAGCACTCTTTGAGCCTCTCCTGTCTCCACTCGAGAGGTGGGACTCAGGAGAACTCGCTCCCGTCCTCCATCCGTCCGTCCTTCTATAATTTCTACCCTTTCCGGAGTATACAGGCGGTCGGTGCCGTCCCTCACGGTGTGGTCGCAAGGCTTCTTCCAGCATGTCGGCTCTGTCGGCTGCGGCCCTCAGGTCCTTTATGTCCGCCTCCTTTACTCTAACCCTGATCTCAGGAGAGAGCACGGACATAAACTTCTCCATGACCATAAGCCTCTTGACCTCCTCAGCCGACTTCGCTTCTTCAGACTACAGCCACTTAAGGAACTTCCTCTCCATGTCCCTCGCCGTCTCCGCATAAGACTTTCCTGGCGAACGGGTACATTCCCTGAATCTTTTCCTGTAACATTCCGGCGTGAGCTTGAAAGAATGGAGCACAGCTCTCTTTACAGCATCGTAGTTGGTGCACTCTTGGAGGTCGAGCATATTGTAGGCTTCACGAGCTTCACCGGTGAGTCAACCCTGAACCAGCTCCGCCCTCGGCCACTTCTTCAAGGTAGCGACCCTCTCGAAGTGGTCGAAGGATCCTTCAGCTTCATTTGGTACAAAGACAGGCAAATCTCGCTCCCTCACTCGGCGGTCTTCCTGTTGTGGCGGAACAGGTGGAGCTAGCCCTAGCTCAGCTCGCTTCAGCTCTACATCCTTGTTAGCTTCTATCTCCTGCTGTTTCAGCCTAGCTTCTAGCTCGCGCTCCTCTCGGTGCAGCTGTGCCTCTCGCTCCTCACGCTTCAGCTGCGCTTCTCGCTCTTCCCGCTTCAGCTGTGCTTCTCGCTCTTCTCTGCACAGCTGTGCCTCTCGCTCTTCTTTGCGCTGCTGTGCCTCTCGCTCTTCTTTGCGCTGCTGTGCCTCTGCTTCTCGCTCTTCTCGTTTCAGCTGTGCCTCCAGCTGCAGCTTCAATATTTCCAGCTTGACGCTGCGCCTGCTGCCGCTGGATCCCCTGCTGCTTCCACCGATGCTCAGGTGTTCTCCCATACTGGCAGCTGTTTGTGGCCGTTCCTCCCCCAAAGCTTCATCTCGTGCTCTGAGCTGTGCCATGATCTCCAATCTTCTCTCTCCCACTTTGGAAGATCTCAACTTTATCCCAAAATGGTCTGCTATTGACTGTAACTGGGCCTTGGTGCACTCCTCCAGCACCTGCTCATCTCTAGTGTCAATGAACCTTGTTACTTTATCATCCTCCATCTTGTGCTATGAGTGATAACCTGTACCTGATACCTAATACCACTGCAAAGTACCACAACTACAACCTTTATCTTGATCGTGATCCTGGCAAGGTCGCCAATGTCGGGGTTCACCATAAGAGGGGCGAGTAACAGTATACCCAAGGTCATTCACTGTAGCCCTGCGGGTCTTCACTCTATCCTCGCGGCGCCACTGTACGCCAGGAGAGTATCCCAGTCAATCCTAACCGGCCTCTGATCGAGAATGAGTGAGAACACAGCTTGTTCTCTTTACAGCATGTGTGCCCGCCCCGACACTAGGCTCTACTACTAACCACAAGGTCGCCAACTGGTGTTTCCCGTGTCCAGTAACACGTCAGTGGTTTTGTTGAATTGTGGTAGCAGTGGCAAGAACACACTCAATAGATCTGATATCAGGCAGGTATTTATTTCTATCACTCTATTTCCTTTCATGTACTATATAGCCACAAGAAATATGGAGGGGATGATATAAACACCAAAGTATTTTGTATTTTACTTAAAAATATTCAAAGTATTGTATCCGTATCCATCAACAATCAAGTACACTGCAGAAATTCACTCCCTCTTCATATATATATCGAGGCGCACCTAGAGGGTAACACTCCCCCTTCTCGTCAATGTCATAATCAGCTGAGCCGCGCCCTTCTCGCCGTGTGAACGTTTATTGCTTGTTTTCCTAGCGTCACGCGCTCTGTTTCTTTAAATTCGCATGAATCACTATATTTGTCATCAACACAATACTTCTATAATGGCAAATAGAACGCAATGAATCACCACACTGATCTCAAGTTCAATAACTCATTCCTACAGCACTTAACATGATATTTCACTGTACTAGAGTAATGCACTGTACTTAATAATAATTACAATGAATGCACTTAGCCACGGTACTGTTCTTAGATTCAGTAATTCCTCTCGTAAGCGATAACACAATTAATCACTGCACACATGAATGATTATTCAATACACAAGCATAGACTTATATATATATATAGATAAATCATAGACATCAATAATGGTAATAACATAGATACTGGGCACATAGCCTACCACCAAATACTGGCACATTTATATATATATATATTCTCTCACTAAATGATCATTTTAAAGTCTCATGAAAGACATTATCAACACAGTAAATTCTTCAATTACTCCGGGTGCCTGCACACACCCCTAATAATCATAAATATCGTGAGTGCTCTATGTAGCCCCAATGCACACTTGTGCCTTACTGTGACATAGGTGAGCCTTGCTCACGACATAA
This sequence comes from Procambarus clarkii, assembly GCF_020424385.1. Taxonomy (NCBI): domain Eukaryota; kingdom Metazoa; phylum Arthropoda; class Malacostraca; order Decapoda; family Cambaridae; genus Procambarus; species Procambarus clarkii. The sequence continues at coordinate 32,518 of NW_025566933.1, read as the reverse complement.
AAAATACTCTGGCTAAATAATATAGCTGACTAAAGGGGAATTGGGAGGGAAACTAGAATCACCTACTTCCACCTATCCTCCGGTGAGAGTTGAGTTGTAGCTCCTGGACCAGGCTCCTGCCTCGTGTAGGGAACACCCCCACACACACCCTGTCGTGTCCTCCAGGAACTCTATCAACATCCCACAATAAATGCGTCATCTCCGTGTTCTGTCCTCTGCGGGTCCGTGCCCCTCCTCCACGTCTTGTAGAGTTGGAGTCGGTCTCCCGGCCGTCAACTTCTCCTCCCAAATACGGCTGCCTGCCTACGTCTCAGCTGCAGTCGTTCGGATTCCCAATTAGTGTCTTCTTCACTGCTTCCCAGTGGATTGGCCCAGCCGCTATGTCGTCACTGTGAAGCTATCAGACGTCCCAGACGATACTGCTTAGACTTCACCTGCACAGCACCCGACCCTGGAGCACTTGATGCTCAATATTCCGTCAATTCCCTCTTCGGTCCACACATGGAATGAAGGAAGACCTCTCAGCGTACATGCAGACTACGGGTGACGCGTAAGATCCACGGGAGTGGCGTATTACTGTCAAATTGACAGGATCAATCTTCACACATCCGACCACCTTGACGTGTCATGTCAGACTGATTCCCTCACGGAGGATTGGCCCAGCCATTACGTCATCACTGTGAAGCTATCAGCCGTCGCATACGTCGCTGCCTAGACTCCACTCTTGCACAACACCTGTTCCTGGAGCACTTGTTGCTCAATACTCTGTCAATTCCTTCTCTGGTCCAACACATGAACGAAGGAAAACCCCACAGGTGTTGGCAGACCACGGGTGATGCGTAAATCCTCCGGAGACGGGGTAAACTGTCCAACTGACAGGACCCCCCAGCGCACGTCCGACCTCCTTGACGTGCTGTCTTAGACTGATGGCGCCAGAGTCGCGCACTGACCGGACCCCCTTCCTTCGTGACGTCATATTCGCCATTGGAGGTTTTCATTGGCTCCGTGTGCCACGTCGCTGTCGGTGACCAATCTGGTGTCACTGACGTTACACAGTTTTGGCGGCAAAACAGAGTAGCCAGCGCCATATTGGCTTCCTAAAGGGCCTAAACCACAGGCCAAAATACTCTTCTTTTACAAATTTCTCGATACCTCGAGAACACTACACTCTCCCACATATATCAAACTGATGCCTGCGACGTAGAGAACGCTCGGGTAAAGTGGACATGACTCTTACTGCAGGCGTGGGAGAAATATAAGGGGGGGAACACCGTCACACCAGAGATTACGGAATTGCCAACTTGTCGTTTGAGTGAGGTGATTGAGTATATTACTGGCTGTTTCTTCGACGATTTGGCCACATTCACACTGCAACGCATTGAGAATGTGGACACAATCTCAACGCTCTTACATCAATACAAACGATGTTAGTAATGATGGAAGGGTAAAGAGGTAGAACAGCTTATTGACAGTGCTCGGGTGCATGGGGGTATTGTGTAAAACCTTGGTTTGTGTCTCGGAGAGGCTGCAGGATACGAGTAAAGTCAGTGGAACTTCCGGCTGCAATTCTTTTAACCACGTCTTAGCTCAGTCGATTAAGGCCGCGTCTGGGATCCTTTCGGACGTAGGTTCGAACCCTCGTCATGGCCCTTGTAAATTTGTTCATTTGATGTATCACGCTATTGTGATTTCTGTGTAATTGTTCTTATGTCCTTATGTTCTTATGTCTTTTGTATTCAGAGACTGCCATGAAGTTTTACTCTTGCTTCTCTGTTTATGAGATTTTTTTGGTCCTGGAGAGCAGGTTGCCTTTAACCTATTTGACCCTTTTGAGCCTTTACCAGTATCAAGAGCTGATACAGGAGATCTGTGGAGGTGCGACTGCACCTGCATGACGGGAAATGTCTCCCGTGAGTTATTATTCGTTGTTGTTGTTAAAGATTCGCTACTTGGAACAAAAAGCTCCAAGCAGCACGGGCTATGGTGAGCCCGTAGTTCTCCGAGTTATTATTCGCTACTCTGCTGCTGATATGCTCGGGCAACACCTCACCGCTCTCCAAAGGTTGACATGTATAGTATGTGGAAGTTGGGAAAGGTTTGAGTTCCATAATTAGTACCAAGAAGAGCTTTGCTTCTCTCATTAGACTAATGCGTTTGGAGCGAGTATATTATTGGGGTAATCTACATGCTACTGAACTCCCCCTCCCAGGGGATGAAAGGAAAAACACTTGATCAAGGAACCTAGCTGGTCGGTGAATGTACGCCCTGCTTGCGTTGTATAACCCTCAAAGTTAACTTCCTCCTCTTCGCTGATATCATCTAACTGGGGTCGTAGAGTGGGAGGTCGCACAGGATCGTCCGTCGTCGTAGGATCAGGTGGTGATGCAGCTGGTTACTGGGGTTGTAGGATGGGAGGTCGTACAGGATCGTCCGTGGTCGTAGGTGGCGGTGCTGCTGGTAACTGTGGTCGAAAAGTGAACGGCGTAGTCGGCGGATATTCTCTGGAGGGATGTCTGGGGCAGCGTCACAGTGTGCTGGTTTAAGACGATCGATGGAGATGTTTACCCGCTGACCTTGGCGTTCGATGGTGAAGAACTTTGGTGTTCGAGAAACCACTTTAAATGGGCCTTCGTAAGCTGACTGTAGAGGACGTCGAACAGCGTCGATTCTTACAAACACGTGTTCAGTTGTGTGGAGCTCATGAGGCACATATGTAGCACGAGTTGTCGGTTGGCGTGGTAGTGTAGGCCGTATGCTTGTCATGGCTGCCTGTAATTTCTGGACAAAAGTGGGGTCTGGAGGTGTGATGAGTGGCGTCGGGGTTAAGAACTCGCCCGGAAGCAGCAGGCTAGATCCGTATACTATATCTGCTACCGAGAATCCACTGCCCTCCTTCGTGGACGAACGAATGCCAAGCAAGACTAAGGGAAGATTGTCGATCCAATCATCAGGGCTTGCTTGAGCTCTTAGGGCGGCTTTTAGTTGTGTTTTAGTAGGCAGAACGCTTTTTGAAAGCGTTCTACCATTCCGTTCGACTCAGGGTGGTATGCTGTGGTTCGGTTGTGTGTGGTGCCGAGGAATTCCATAAGTTCCTTCCATAGATATGATTCGAACTGTCGTGTTTGGTCGGTGATGATGACAGAGGGGGTTGCCAAAACAGGCGACCCATCCCGAGAGGAAAGCCTGGACCACTGACTCAGCTGAGATGTTGATTAATGCGATTGCTTCCGGCCATCTGGAGAATCGATCAATGCAGGTGAGTAGATAAGAATATCCTCTTGCCGACGGTAACGGTCCAACGATGTCTACATGCACCACCTCGAAACGGTCAGAAGGTAACGGGAACTGTTGAAGAGGGCTCTTTGTGTGTCGATGTGTTTTCACTCGCTGGCACTGGAGACATGAGCGAGTCCATCGTCGAACATCAGCATTGATTCCTGGCTATACGACACGCTCCGTTAGTAGTTTCTGGGAAGCATGTACTCCTGGGTGTGCTAGGGAGTGAAATGCTGAGAACGTTTTCCAGTGAAACTGGGCAGGAATGTAGGGCCTAAGTGCTCCCGTCCGTGAGGTGTCACAGATTATACTTCCGCCACCTTCCATGGGAATCTCGATGAACCAGAGAGCTGTGTCAGATATTCGTAATCGCTGCAGATCAGGGTCTTCCCGTTGTGCCTTGCTGATTACACAATAGTCCACCTGAGCTGGGTTTTTCACGACATGGTTTATGGTGGGTCGAGACAGTGCATCGACTATGATATTGTTAGTTCCTTTGACATGGCGGATATCCGAGGTATATTGGGAGATAAATCCCAGGCTACTCGAGGAGAGTGAGCATCACCCTTGGCCGCCAGTGCATACATGAGGGATTTGTGGTCTGTGAGGATGTGGAAATTCCATCCCTCGTGGAAGTGCCGGAAATGTTGTATGGCTGCGTAGATGGCGAGCAGTTTCCTATCAGAAGTGCTGTACTTCTCTTCAGCGGGTGACAGGCGCGCTGAAAAGAATGCAATTGGGCGCCATTCTCCTTCAATGAGCTGTTGTAGTACAGCACCAATAGCTGTATTTGAAGCGTCGATAGAGATTGATGGGAGCGTCAGACACGGGGTGTGCAAGTAAGGTGAATTCCGCCAGCTTGTGCTTTATGTCGGTGAATGCTGTCTCTGCCTGGGGAGTCCACTCCAACGGAAGACGGGACGTGTGTTTCAGACCACGTAAGAAGTAAAATTAGTGTCGCAAGATGTCCGAACAATGTGTGATGAATCGATGATGAAATATCACCACACCAAGAAATTCATGCAACTTCTTTGGAGTGGATGGGCGCGGGAATTCCTTGATTGCCTCGACTTTCTTCTCTAGTGGAAAATACACTTCTCGGAGTTGAGCTGCAAGCAGAAGTTGCGAAGATGGGTGAGCAGGAGTCGGAGGTGTAGCAGATGTTCTGTTGGTGATGTACTGGCCACCAGCAGATCGTCAATGTAGGCGTAGCAAAAATGAAAGTCCTTAACTACTTGGTCAATGAAGCATTGGAATATCTGGCCTGTATTCCGTAGACCAAAAGGCATCCGGACGTATTCAAACAGTCTAAAAGGTGTTGTGATCGCTGTTTTAGAAATGTCTGCCGGTTCCACAGGGATCTGGTGAAACGCCCCCATAAGGTAAATTTTCGAAAAAACGGTTGCATTGCTCAATCCCTGTGAGAAATCCTGGATGTGTGGTATTGGGTAGCGATCCGGCAAAGTACGAACGTTGAGAGCCCTGTAGAACCGGCAAGGCCGCCATTACCCTGGGGCTGTCTTCAGGACTATATGGAGAGGTGAAGCCCAATGGACTTTTCGAAGGGCGGATTATTCCAGCCTCCTGTAGCTTGTTGAATTCAGCACGTGCTACCGCCAATCGTTCCGGGGTCAGGTGGCGTGGTCTGGCAAAGGTAGGTGCTCCCGTTGTAGTAATGTGATGCGTAATCGTATGTTGTTGCACATCTTTGAATTCATCCAGGAGTGCTTGAAGTTCCGTAGATGCGACTGGGGTGACGGTGTTAACCTGTGTAGAGGTACTAGGGGAAGCTCGAAGTACTGCACCTGCGGAATCCACAATAAGTCGATGGTGTTGCAGGAAATCACATTCAAGAATGGGTTGTTCCACATCCGCTATGAGGAAAGTCCACGTAAAGCTACCCAGAGAGGCGAAATCGAGAACCAGGGCGCGGGTCCCATGTGTACGAATGGATGTACCATTGGTGGCACGAAAGTCCAAACCAGGAGTGTGAGTTGGTTTGACCAGTGGGGGAGGTAACACACTAGCTTCTGCACCTGTGTCAACGAGGAAATGGCGTTCGGTTATGATGTCAGATATGTAGAGCAGTGTAGTGTGTGAAATGGTTGTTAACAGTCCCCGCCGAAGTAGTTTCTCGACCAAGAACTAGGAGCCCTACAGTTGTGGGCTTGGTGTCCGAACCTCTGGTAGTAAGAACAAAGCTCTCACCGATGTTCTCGCTGTCGCCTAGAGACTGATACTGCATTTGCGTGGTGCGTCCTCCCTGGCCGGAAGAAACGCTGGTTCTGGAGGACGTCGAGTTGTTGGGTGTCTGTAGTCTGCTGTGTAACATTGGGGTGGGACAGCGTAGCATTATCAGACGTCGTATGAAGCCGGTCTGTCAGTTTAACTAGCTGGGCTAATGGGGTGTCGTCAGCCATACTGAACAGGGCCGGTTGAATGTGTTTTGGGCAGAGTTGTATTTAGAGTGATCTCACAATCTCGCTGGGTGCTGGACCAGTTGCGGTATGCATTACATACTGAATATGCCGCAGAAGCAGTATGATGCTGGTGTTTTATCTGCTAATCTTTTGCAGTGAGGAGTTCGGATTGAATGTTGTTGTTGTTGTTGTTGAATGCGGCGTTCCATCGCTGCCTGTAGAAGAGCGGCCATCAATGCGGTGTACGTCCTGGTGTCTGGTGATGGTGCGGTGATGACAACGGAGGCAGTGTGCATAGCCTCCGAGGAAAATGTTGGCAGTATTGTATTAAATACTGTATTAATATTGTATTAAATATTTTATTAAATAAAGACTTAACCGAGCATACATTTCATTTCTTCCATAGAAGTGTTCCCAGTTATCTATGAAATATATTGCATATGATTTGCAATTTTTTCCAGCTGGCAATTGACAACAAGTGCCTTCGACAACCATTTGCCCACGACACCAGTTCTCTGTTCTGTTGATGAAACTGTTCTCTGGTGGAACACTGTCGTCACATCGAGCTCTGGGTGTGTGTTTGTCCCTCAGAGCTTGTGCTATATTGGCATCTTTGGTGACACCTATCTCCTCTATGGTGATGACGCCTTATTGCCCCTACATTGTTTCCTTCTATTTTCTAGCAGACTTTTGCTCTGATATGGGATGCCTCAGTTCTGCTGTTGATACCTTTCCTGCGGTGGTTGTTTTTGGAACGGGTGGGGGAGGGGTACCTGGTTGTCTCTAGGTAAACTATCTATAGCCCTAATGGCAGAGGAAGCTTCCCTCTGGGACTTTGTGTTCGCCAAACAGGAGAACTGTCTTTGATGTAACCTGCAGAAACAAATGGGAGAATGCTTGCATAATGTCCCAGGGAATGTGGTGAAGATTGTTTCCTTCTTGACTTAACTGAAAGCGTTTTTGACATGTAATTTTATTACTGCCTTTTATTCGGTGAGAGAACTAATGCAGCATGGGCTGCTGCTTCACTGCCTTAGGGGACCCCCCAAACCCAAACTGGTTGTGTTGGAGCATGGTGGCTGCTTCCATTCAGATACCTATGACAGCTGCCTTTACAACTAGGAGGTAAAGTGTATTGCACTTCGTCTGATCCCTCCATCCTTTTTTGTGAAGGCACATAGGGATTCACCAAAGAAAAACGGTTTGGTATATATGTATATATATATACATATGTATATGTATATATATATATATATATATATATATATATATATATATATATATATATATATATATTATTAAATATGACCGAAAAAGTAAGATTAATAATTCTAACACGAATTTTCTCAATCTTTCGTACATTACGCTTCACTGTTGGAGGTAAATCAAAAATCAATTCTCTGAAATTCATTTTTATTTCTAGTCTGACGCGACACGGGCGCGTTTCGTAAAACTTATTACATTTTCAAAGACTTTAGTTCACAAATACACAACTGAATAGAACTTACGTATCTCCGATTTTATATCTACATTTGAGTGAGGTGGAAGGGGTGATGTGGCATTAACACAAGACAGAACAAAATGTGGTATTAATAGGGTATTAATTTCATCAACACAAGACAGAACAAGAGTATTAATAGGGTATTAATTTCATCAACACAAGACAGAACACGAAGCAATGGATATTGAATAGAAGTGTTTGTAGAAAGCCTATTGGTCCATATTTCTTGATGCTTCTATATTGGAGCGGAGTCTTGAGGTGGGTAGAATATAGTTGTGCAATAATTGGCTGTTGATTGCTGGTGTTGACTTCTTGATGTGTAGTGCCTCGCAAACGTCAAGCCGCCTGCTATCGCTGTATCTATCGATGATTTCTGTGTTGTTTACTAGGATTTCTCTGGCGATGGTTTGGTTGTGGGAAGAGATTATATGTTCCTTAATGGAGCCCTGTTGCTTATGCATCGTTAAACGCCTAGAAAGAGACGTTGTTGTCTTGCCTATATACTGGGTTTTTTGGAGCTTACAGTCCCCAAGTGGGCATTTGAAGGCATAGACGACGTTAGTCTCTTTTAAAGCGTTCTGTTTTGTGTCTGGAGAGTTTCTCATGAGTAGGCTGGCCGTTTTTCTGGTTTTATAGTAAATCGTCAGTTGTATCCTCTGATTTTTGTCTGTAGGGATAACGTTTCTATTAACAATATCTTTCAGGACCCTTTCCTCCGTTTTATGAGCTGTGGAAAAGAAGTTCCTGTAAAATAGTCTAATAGGGGGTATAGGTGTTGTGTTAGTTGTCTCTTCAGAGGTTGCATGGCGTTTCACTTTCCTTCTTATGAAGTCTTCGACGAAACCATTGGAGAAGCCGTTGTTGACTAGGACCTGCCTTACCCTACTGAGTTCTTCGTCGACTTGCTTCCATTCTGAGCTGTGGCTGAGAGCACGGTCGACATATGCGTTAACAACACTCCTCTTGTACCTGTCTGGGCAGTCGCTGTTGGCATTTAGGCACATTCCTATATTCGTTTCCTTAGTGTAGACTGCAGGTATTTTTACACAGGTACCTGATGTTAGACATCTGCAGGAGCTGAAGGAGGCATTTGAGCAGAGTTCCGTGCTGCGTTTCACTTACGAGATGGAAAAGGATGGGAAGCTGCTCTTTCTAGATGTAACAGTCATGGAAAAGAGCGGAGGATTCCACACTGCAGTCTACACTAAGGAAACGAACATAGGAATGTGCCTAAATGCCAACAGCGACTGCCCAGACAGGTACAAGAGGAGTGTTGTTAACGCATATGTCGACCGTGCTCTCGGCCACAGCTCAGAATGAAAGCAAGTCGACGAAGAACTCTGTAGGGTAAGGCAGGTCCTAGTCAACAACGGCTTCTCCAATGGTTTTGTCGAAGACATCATAAGAAGGAAAGTGAAACGCCATGCAACCTCTGAAGAGACAACTAACACAACACCTATACCCCCTATTAGACTATTTTACAGGAACTTCTTTTCCACAGCTCATAAAACGGAGGAAAGGGTCCTGAAAGATATTGTTAATAGAAACGTTATCCCTACAGACAAAAATCAGAGGATACAACTGACGATTTACTATAAACCCAGAAAAACGGCCAGCCTACTCATGAGAAACTCTCCAGACACAAAGCAGAACGCTTTAAAAGAGACCAACGTCGTCTATGCCTTCAAATGCCCACTTGGGGACTGTAAGCTCCAAAAAAAACAGTATATAGGCAAGACAAGAACATCTCTTTCTAGGCGTTTAACGATGCATAAGCAACAGGGCTCCATTAAGGAACATATAATCTCTTCCCCCAACCAAACCATCGCCAGAGAAATCCTAGTAAACAACACAGAAATCATCGATAGATACAGCGATAGCAGACGGCTTGACGTTTGCGAGGCACTGCACATTAAGAAGTCAATACCAGCAATCAACAGCCAATGAATGCACAACTATATTCTACCCACCTCAAGACTCCGCTCCAATATAGAAGCATCAAGAAATATGGACCAATAGGCTTTCTACAATCACTTCCATTTCAATACCCATTGTTTCGTGTTCTGTCTTGTGTTGATGAAATTAATACCCTATTAAATACCACCTCACCCCATCCACCTCACTCAAATGTAGATATAAACAAATCGGAGATATGTTAGTTCTATTCAGTTGTGTATGTGTAAAGTCTTTGAAAATGTAATAAGTTTTACGAAACGCGCTCAAGTGTCGCGTCAGACTAGAAATAAAAATTAATTTTGGAGAATTGATTTTTGAATTACCTCCAACAGTGAAATAAATGTACGAAAGATTGAGAAAATTCGTGTTAGAATTATTAATCTTACTTTTTCGGTCATATTTAATAATATATGTCTACAGGAAAGACTGCTACCAAAATATATATATATATATATATATATATATATATATATATATATATATATATATATATATATATATATATATATATAATATGTCGTACCTAGTAGCCAGAACGCACTTCTCGGCCTACTATGCAAGGCCCGATTTGCCTAATAAGCCTAGTTTTCCTGAATTAATATATTTTCTCTAATTTTTTTCTTATGAAATGATAAAGCTACCCATTTCTTTATGTATTAGGAAAATTTTTTTTATTCGAGTTAAAATTAACATAGATATATGACCAAACCTAACCAACCCTACCTAACCTAACCTAACCTATCTTTATACGTTAGGCTAGGTTAGGTAGCCGAAAAAGTTAGGTTAGGTTACAATTAATTCATGAAAACTTGGCTTATTAGGCTAATTGGGCCTTGCATAGTAGGCTAAGAAGTGCGTTCTGGCT
>NW_025566933.1:0-17500 GCF_020424385.1 Procambarus clarkii | reverse complement strand
TGTTGTGAAAATTCGTTTTAGAATTATTAATCTTACTTTTTCGGTCATATTTAATAATATATGTCTACAGGAAAGACCGCTACCAAAATATACTAATTATGTAGCACTCACACTTGTAAACTCACACCCCAGAAGTGACTCGAACCCATACTGCCAGGCAAACAGGATCCCTTAACCGCTCGACCAACACCACCGGACAGAAGAGGATGGTAGCCGAGGCTATTTCCATCCCCCCGCCAGCACTCGGTTGGTAATTTTGGACATGATATTTTATCAAATCAACTCATTCTTTGGGGCACACGTGAGGAACACAAATGCGAATAAACCTGAATGGTCCCCAGGACTATATGCAACTGAAAACTCACACCACAGAAGTGACTCGAATCCATGCTGCCAGGAGCACTCTGCTGGCGTACAGGATCCGTCCAGGACGGACGGAAACGTCGTCGTCCCTTCACCTTCTAGTTTATGGTCTGGTCAACATTCTTCAGCTATGTTTTTGCGACTTATCGCCTGCATATTGTAAACTGTAATAGACATATAACACAAAAGCTTACCTTTATGTACTCTAATGTTTTACAATCTCAGTTCAGTATGAGTATATAACCATAAATAATGGTGGGTATTGGGGGTAGAAATAGCCAAAGCTACTTTATGCCTTTGAGATGTATTTTCTTGTAAGATGTAAGATTAAGCCACCCAAGAGGTGGCACGGGCATGAATAGCCCGTAAGCGGTACATTTTTTTTTTCTCAGTATTCTGAGGTTACATTTAACAATCAAAATGCAAAAATGTTGTTATCGCGGGGGAGGATACTGCTTCACAGTCTTTATGAGGGTGTCCAGCTGCTGAACACCTTTGTTGACCAGGAGAGTGGCTGTGTTGATGCCTTCATGGTGGCCACTGAATGATTCAGGAACTCTTAAAGCTCTTCTAAGGTCATTGGTTGCTTCGCATTCCAGAAGATAGTGAAGTAATGGCTTTTCTGTGACAGTTTGGCAGAAGATGCACTCTCTCTGTCGAGGTTCACCAATCTCCCAGTTGCATCTGTAACCTAGACGTAGTCTATATAACCTAACTGCTATTTCCCTGTGGATTCTTTTTGGGATATTTAACCTTTCTAATTTGGTAGCCTGAAGATACCATGTTGCAGATGGCGAACCTTCAGCTATTCTCTGGTGCAGGTAGGCTTTGTTGAGATGTGAGAGTTTTTTGGTGATGATTTTTTTATGTTCTCTAGACTGGGTTGAATTGTTTTATGTATCACTGGATGACGAGTTGCCAATTTAGCAATTTCATCAGCGTTTTCATTTAATGGGATTCCAATATGGGATGGGATCCAGTTTAAAGTTATGTTGAGTCCTCTGCCTTTAGCGACTGCTCCGAAATACAAAATGGGGGTAATTATTTCCACATTATCTTTCCACTGTTTTTGTCCTAGTATTTGAAGTGCAGCTTTTGAGTCTGTGTGAATGATTTCATTTTGAGTGTTTTGTGCAATCACATATGCGAATGCCTGTTGTATGGCAAACAGCTCAGTTTGGGTGGATGATACTAGTCCTCCCAGTCTCCAATATGCCTGTACACTGGCCGTGCAAAGAGCAGCGCCAGCACTCTCATATTCTGTGTCCACCGATCCGTCTGTGAAGATGTGGGTGGCTCCTGCTACTGCTATGCTATACATTTGCTCTTCTATTATGCGCCTTAGAATTGTCGGATCATAGGCAGCCTTTTTCATTGGGAGACTTTCTATTACTATTTTGAAAGTAGGCTCTTCCTACGGCGCGGAAGGAGTGTAATTTGGGTGTGGATGATCACCCTCTCTATCAAGAATCATGTTTTTTAAATGTAGTCTGTTTAGGACTTTTCCTGCTCTTGCAACCCAAGAGTTTCCATTGTTTTGGCCTAGTCCAACCACCAAGGCCTGCCGTACTGGGATTGGATCAGAAGAAATAATTATCTTACTGACAATTGTAGCTGTCCTTTGTGATATTCTTTCTTGTAGAGAGGGCAAACCCGTCTCCAGTCTAAGAGTTTCAAGCCTGGTCCACATGGGGGCTCCCAGTGCGGCTCTCATAGCATTGTTTTGGGCAACTTCAAGCTTTTTCCACTGTTGTTGTGATAGATTTGTGAGTGCAGGTGCGGTATAATCGATCACTGATCTGACTGCCTGTACATAGTATGTGCGAAGGACTTGCAGATTGGCTCCTCCAGAAAGGGTGGATAGCGACCTGAGAATTGCCGTCCGGGCCGCAGTTCGCTCTCTCAAGTAAGTGACCTCAGCATTAAAATTCATGTGTGTCCAGGATGATTCCTAGATACTGATAGGTGTCGACCCATTCAATTGGTTGACCCTGTACTGTGAGTTGGATGTTGGGTTTCGCTATTTTTATGGGCATGGCTTTTGACTTTGAGGGGTTGAGTTTGATCCCAATCTGTTTTGCCTCTTTACTGATGCAGTCTAAGCATTTGGGTGCAAGGCGCGCCGCATCCCTTCCTTTTATTATGATGACAAAGTCGTCCGCATAGTTTAGCAGCCTGCAGTGATGTGGAAGTTTCAACCTCTTTATTCTTTCCATTAAACAGTTGAAGAGAAGAGGGCTGAGAATATCTCCTTGCGGTGTACTATTTTCATGTCTTTTGTTCTCAGAGACTGTGCCATGAAGTTTTACTCATGCTTCTCTGTTTGTGAGACAGTTTTTGGTCCAGGAGAGCAGGTTGCCTCTGACCTCTTTGTCAATGAGGCAGCAGAGAATAGCTGGGGCGCTAGCTAGTTCAAAGGCTTTTTCGAGGTCCTGGAATATCAGCATTCCTGGTCTGTTATTCAAGTGGGCTAACAGAGTTGTAATACATTCCACTGTGCCAACCCCTCTTCTATAGGCATACATATCATGGTGCAGTTTAGGCATTTTCCACTCCAGTCTGTTGAGTGCCATTCTGTCAGCCGTCTTGGCTGCACAGCTTTGGAGAGAGATGGGCCTGGGATTAGCTGGATCTTTGGGTTTTGGGATCGACACTATGTCTGCTCTATTCCAAGCAGAAGGTCTAATTTGAGAAGTCCAGGCTAAATTAATTAACCTTAGGTATGCAGCGTCTCCCTCTGGGCCGAGGTTTCTAATTATTTTATAGGTTATTTTGTCGGCTTCAGAGGATGTATCCTTGGAGTTTTTCTTAGCCCGATTGAGCTCATCCAGTGTGAAGAGGGCATTAGTGTCAGAGACTTCTTCACATGCTGTAAGGATTCTGTGCCACCTTTCTTCCTCTAGTCCGGTCTGTACTGCTAATACATCTGGTGGAAGTTGATTGCTGGCTGCTCTCTCTGCAAACCTGGTTGCCAGTACTTCGGCTTCCTGTTGAGGATCCTTGGGGTGTGGAGCTTTAGGTGTTTTATTCCCTTTGGCTCGGTGAATTTGCTGCCACATCTCTCCGAGAGAGGTGTGTTCATTCAGGTGTGAACACCATTCCAGCCACTTTTGTTCTTTTATTTGTCTGGTCTCTCGATGCACATGTTCCTTGACCTCACAAAGTAAGATCCTGTTGCGGTCATTTGGCTGCTTTTTGTATAGCTTTCTTGTTCTGTTGAGTCTATGGTTGAGTTCTTTGACACGTTCGCAATAGTACCAATGATCTTTATGGTGTCCGGTGGACTGTTTTTTCAGTGGGATTGAGTGGTTGGCTGCACTTTGAATCGCTTTGACAAATTCTTGTTCTGCCTGATTAATGTCTTCGGGAAGATCATAGTTTCTTTGCCACTCTGAAATGAGATTTTGAAATCGGTCCCAGTTTGCTAAAGCAAAGTTCCAGGCTTCAGATGGAGGCGGAGGTGGAGTGGGTAGGTCTAACTGAAGATCAATTTGGACCCCATAGTGGTCGCTTGTGAGTGTGGGCTCAACCGACCATGTTGCTGCATCTCTTAGGGGGGCTGAAACGAAGGTTAGGTCTAATCTGCCTCCTTAGATGTGGGTAGGTTCATTCTTGTTTAGGATTTGTATTTCTGGAAGCTGGTCCAGTAGATGTGTAATGTGAATGCCGGCTTCATTTGTTGTGCTCGAGCTCAGTGCCAATCGATGATGGGCATTAAAATCTAAACAAATGATTGTGTTTGTTGTTGTCGCGTGTCCAAATAACACAGAGAGATCCATTTCGGCATGTGGAGACCCGTACACATTGAACACTTCAAGTTTGTCGTGTCTTAGCTCAATGGTAACTCCCATTACCTCTGTCCCTGCTCCACAATTGGGTGGGCTGGTTATGGACTTGGAGATCAGGTCACATTTTACATAGATTGCACATCCCCTGGATTGCCCATTGATCCATGGAAGGAAGAAGCCTCGATAGCCTGGGATTTTAGGTTCTAATCCGGCTCGAAGCAAGCTCTCCTGTAGTATCAGGATGTCTATGCCCTTGGTTGCTGCTATGCATTGCAAGTGTTGCAATTTAGTGCGCAGTCCTTGCACATTCCATTGCAGGATCTAGACCTCTAGGTTCTTGGAATTTGCTGATAATTCCGTGGTATCCATGGAGTCTGATGAACACGCCATGGAAGTTGCAATTGGTGTCTAGGTTCTTAGTGGACCTGAAATAGACTCATCAATGTCGCTTTCCGACGAGCTGGACTCTATCTGTTTTTTATGGGGGGTGTCTCCTGCCCTGCTGTCTTGACGGTGTGGATATTACATCTTCGAATTTCTTGAGCTTGTGCTCAATTGTCTTCCGAGTCTCTGTGGTTTGCTTGATTCCATGTGATGACAGCAGACTTTCGATCAACTCAGTGACCAAAGTTTTGAGCATTGGCCAGAGAGCGTCCAGTTCAGTGGGAACACCATTTAATGCTGTGCAGGTTTGGGGCCTAGTAGCTTTTAGACCCTTCTCGGTGGTAACTTTGACACTGGAATTGCTACTCCTATTGGCCCCAGTGTGTTTGCTGGATGAAATGGGAGGCCGACTGCTTTGAACATGATTCTTGTGTCCTCCATCTTTCTTTTTGTTCTGTACAGAGGTCTTCTCACCCTTCACCATGGCCGATGGTGAAGGGCCGTGTGCCCCCTCTTCCTGAGTAGGTAGACCCCACGCAGTTTTAGTGGGCATGGGAGCTGGTATTCGTTTTGGTGCGGGTTTCGGCTCCGCTGTAGGCGTGGTGGGGTTCGTTTGAAGCCTTTTGAGCCTTTCAGGGCATTTCAAGTTCCAGGCATGATGTGCCTTGGAACAATTTGGGCATTTTGCCTGAACAGGGTGGTTTGCCTTGTGTTTATCAATACATGTTTTTGTGTCATGGGGCTGGCTGCAAACTCCGCACCTCACTGGGCGTTGGCAGCCATCTTTGTGATGCCCAAATCTCTGACATTTGAAGCATCTTAGGGGTTCTGGGGTGTAAGGCCTGTGTTGGAACACGCCCCAGATTCCAAGGTCAAGTTTCTCCGGGATCCGCCCTCTTACTGTGAGAAGGACTTGTTGAGTTTCCTGTTTTGTGGTTCGTACTTGGCATCTCTCTGCTGACACCACATAGTTCAGCTTTTCGAGATGGCCAAGGGCCATATGCAAGGGATAGTGGAGGACAATGATTTTACTTATTTTATCCTCTGGTTTCAGTTCCTCACATTTTGCGTAAATTTTTAGAATCGTAGCGGCCGACTCGTCTTTAGGCCTCAGAATGTATTCTCCTCTGAGATTAGGTTTTGCTCTGATCTGGAGCTGGGGGTACTCTTTTTCCAGGTCCACTACAGTAGCGTAGGAAGACTTAGGGAGAGCGAAGATTTGATTTGATTTGATGAAGATTAAGCCACCCAAGAGGTGGCACGGGCATGAATAGCCCGTAAGTGGTGGCCCTTTCGAGCCATTACCAGTATCAAAAGATGATAATGGAGATCTGTGGAGGCGCAACTGCACCCTGCGTGACGGGAGATGTCTCCCGGACCAAATGGTGACTAAATGGTCGGAGAGCGAATGTTGTTATAGATTTAGCTACTCGGAACAAGTTCCAAGTAGCACGGGCTATGATGAACCCGTAGTGGACTTACCTGGCACAGGAGCGGTGCTGTGTGGAGAGCGAAGATTGATTGATAAAGATTAAGCCACCTAAAAGGTGGCACGGGCATGAATAGCCCGTAAGTGGCGGCCCTTTTGAGCCATTACCAGTATCAAGAGCTGATACTGGAGATCTGTGGAGGCGCGACTGCACCCTGCGTGACGGGAGATGTCTCCCGTGTCTCTCGGAGAGCGAATGATGATGAAGATTAAGCCACCCAAAAGGTGGCACGGGCATGAATAACCCGTAAGTGGTGGCCCTTTTAAGCCATTACCAGTATCAAGAGCTGATACTGGAGATCTGTGGAGGTGCGAATGCACCCTGCATGACGGGAGATGTCTCCCTTATGAATGTGTTAAGATGAAGATGAAGCAACCCAAAAGGTGGCACGGGCATAAATAGCCCGTAAGTGGTGGCCCATTTAAGCCATTACCAGTATCAAGAGCTGTTACTGGAGATCTGTGGAGGCGCGAATGCACCCTGCATGACGGGAGATGTCTCCCTTATGAATGTGTTAAGATGAAGATGAAGCCACCCAAAAGGTGGCACGGGCATAAATAGCCCGTAAGTGGTGGCCATTTTAAGCCATTACCAGTATCAGGAGCTGATACTGGAGATCTGTGGAGGTGCGAATGCACCCTGCATGACGGGAGATGTCTCCCTTGTGAATGTGTTAAGATGAAGATGAAGCCACCCAAAAGGTGGCACAGGCATGAATAGCTCGTAAGTGGTGGCCCTTTTGAGCCATTACCAGTATCAAGAGCTGATACTGGAGATCTGTGGAGGCGCGACTGCACCCTGCGTGACGGGAGATGTCTCCCGGACCAAGTGGTGACCAGATGGTGCGGAGAGCGAAGATTGATTGATTGATGAAGATTAAACCACCCAAAAGGTGGCACGGGCATGAATAGCCCGTAAGTGGTGGCCCTTTTGAGCCATTACCAGTATCAAGAGCTGATACTGGAGATCTGTAAAGGCGCGACTGCACCCAGCGTGACGGGAGATGTCTCCCGGACCAAGTGGTGGTGTGGTTTCTACAGATGATGATGAAGATTAAGCCACCCAAAAGGTGGCACGGGCATGAATAGCCCGTAAGTGGTGGCCATTTTAAGCCATTACCAGTATCAAGAGCTGATACTGGAGATCTGTGGAGGTGCGAATGCACCCTGCATGATGGGAGATGTCTCCCTTGTGAATGTGTTAAGATGAAGATGAAGCCACCCAATAAGTGGCACGGGCATGAATTGGTAAGTGGTGGCCCTTTTGAGCCATCACCAGTATCAATAGATGATACTGGAGATCTGTGGAGGTGCGACTGCACCCAGCGTGACGGGAGATGTCTCCCATGAATGTGTCCAAGATGACGATTAAACCACCGAAAAGGTGGCACGGGCATGAATAGCCCGTAAGTGGTGGCCCTTTTGAGCCATTACCAGTATCAAGAGCTGATACTGGAGATCTGTGGAGGTGCAACTGCACCCTGCGTGACGGGAGATGTCTCCCGGACCAAGTGTGTTGTGTCGGAGAGCGAACCAGATATCAGACTTATATACTTGTGATGCACCTCACCTTCCGACCATTTGGTCACCATTTGGTCCGGGAGACATCCCCCGTCACGCAGGGTGTTGTCGCACCACCACAGATCTCCAGTATCATCTATTGATACTTGTGATGGCTCAAAAGGGCCACCACTTACGAGCTACTCATGCCCATGCCACCTTGTGGGTGGCTTCATGTTCATCTTAACACATTCACGTGGGAGACATCTCCCGTGACGCAGGGTGCAGTCGCACCTCCACAGATCTCCAGTATCATCTATTGATACTGGTGATGGCTCAAAAGGGCCACCACTTACGGGCTATTCGTGCCCGTGTCACCTTTTGGGTGGCTTAATCTTCATCAATCAATCAATCGCACCCTCCCTGGCCAGCCTGGCTCCACCAGGCTGCCAGCCAATCTCTGCACAGCTCTCGCCACAAGGACTGGCTCGCACTCCTAGTGTAACCGTCTGTTGCCAGGGCGGCATGAGTATTCTATACTCTAACAAAGAACTTTGAATTAGCAGTGTAAATATAAATTGGTTAATGCTGAAAGTACAGAAGCAAGTGTTACATGAAGGAATGATTGTTATCTTTGATAATATACACAGTATTGGGGTGCTATATTAAGTTTGATTAGGTCAGGGCTATACCAAAGGAAACAAAGAGTTGTCCCAAGTGACTAGGAAAGGAATCGTCCATTTAAGAACATAAGAATAAAGGTAACTGCAGAGGGCCTATTGGACCATACGAGGCAGCTCCTATTTATAACCACCCAAACCCACTTATATACATGTCCCACCAACGTATGAAACAATCAAAGAACCTCCTGTTGGAAATTTCCAACACTAATACAATACTATTGTATTATTATAAACTAGTATTAAAATATACTAATTACTGTAGTTACTAAAATTTACTAACAGTAATGTTCACATGAACCAACTATTATATCTGTATATGGATGCTGGAATTCTTACGAAACCAAGCACCAGTATTGCGTCAGATTATACCTAGTTAAACACATTTATATCCAGTGTGTTAGAGAATTGAATGTGATTCTCTAAAATCATCAGTATTCTGTGTGATAATTATTTATGGACAACATAACTCCCAAATAATTCCAAATCGAGAGTTTTAGTTACAATTGTTATCAAATAATAATTTTACCGTCACGCGTGAATGCCATGGAGAAAACTAAAATCTTCTCCATTTCTTGTTTACTACCATAAGACGAGAAAGTAATAATATTTAACTCTCCAGTCTTTATTAAAGTATTTCAGCCACAATTGCGCGAAATAATATTATTCGTGATAAATTATTTCTGTGGCGAATGCGGGACGCGGGCTGGAGAGGAGGGAGAAGCCATTCTTGTGGATCGAGACGCCAGGGTGTGTGGCGTGGAATTCTCGTGTTACGGAATTGAGCAACAAGGTCGTGGTGTCAGAGTCTGAGACACGTGACGTTGAGATTATCAGCAAGAATTACCCTGGTACTCAACATAGAATGAGTTAATATTGTTCTACGTAATCTGCAGTGACCGGCCAACTAATAACGCGTCGATATTCAAGCCAAGCTATCAACCACGTGTACGACATTGCGGGAGTTTGAGCTTGAGACGCGGTATCGGCAAGCTTCAACATAATTTGTACCCTTAGCTAAGTATATAATTCCCTTTTGATGCATCATTAGAGATTGTATATATTGGGGCAGCTTGTCGTTATATCGAGCGACCATAACAAATCCAACGTTAGTACCATATCAAATTTATTTTCCATTTTCATGAATATAATGATTTAAGTAGCCTAGTTCAATGCTACGTAATATCCCTTAAATTACAGCTCGCATGTGAGGAGTCAACGAGGTGTTACCTAACTTCGTGTTATTCACCTCCAAGTGTTTCTACGAGGAATTCCGGAGATCACGAGGATGAGGCGTGAATGATGTCATTGAAATCGTCTTAAAGCTAAGACTTTTTTGTACTCATATATTTACTCCAAAATTTCATTATTTCTATATCAATTTATCTAATCGGATGCTAATCATGTACACTGGAGATAATCAGTGTTTATTTGAATGATTAATTTCTGATGCTAATGATCCTTATAATTACTGGTGATAATCTTCTATAGATTTCTTTAATTGGGTCATAAGATTAGTTATTACACAATGAACTGGTGCACGAACCACACTAGTTCCTAGACGTATATGAAGTTCTAGCAATATCCCCCCAATGTAGGTGTTTGAGGCATTGATTTAAGTTAATTATCTATACAGCCCATTAATTATTTAAGTGATTATGCTTCCTAATATTTAGTCATAGACACTGGTTCTTCTTTGTGTTTCTAATGATCACTTTTTATTAGTTTCCCTCTTTTCTTAAAAGTGGGTGGTCCTTCGTAATTGTTTTTATTAATTTAATAATTGAATAAATTGAGTCAAGCCACAGATATCCCACACCTCCGCCTCCACCACGTTATGCAGTAATTGGTTCCACAAATCAACAACTCAGTTACCTAATCAGTATTTACTCAGGTCTTTCTTAAATCTAAACTATCATTTAGATCATTTTTGCTATTTATTTATTTATTTATTTATTTATTTATTTATATTTTATTTATATATACAAGAGTTCTTACATATTTCAATAGCCACTAGCACGCATAGCGTTTCGGGCAAGTCCTTAATCCTATGTTGCCCTGAATAAACCTCGACGAATCGAGGCTACAGTTAAGGATTTGCGCCCGGTAAATCCTCCCCGGCCAGGATACGAACCTAGGACAAAGCGCTTGCGAAACGCCAGACGAGCGTCTTACCACTACGCAACGGATTATTAAATGAATTAACAATTTATTGAGATTTCAATAAATTGATGAATGGACGTAATGCCATTTGCCGTGTTCCTTTAGGTACGGAGAGGATAATGAGGGATAGAACCCAGGTGAACACCTCAAATAATAACAACTCCAGTTCTCAGAATATGAGGATTACAGAAAAAACAACTGACCATAATTCCACAGAAGACATTACCACAGGTGCATCGGCAGTCGGGAATAAGAGGCGACAAGGTCAGGAGGTCAAGAAGATTTGATTCAGGGAAAGAACATTAGAATGAAGGTAACTGCAGAAGGATACAGATAATGGCTCCAAAGAGCTTGTTCTGAGTAGCTGAATAAAAAACAACAACAACTGCAGAAGGCCTATTGACCCATACGAGGCAGCTCCTATTTATATCCACCCAGTTTCATTCATATATATATATATATATATATATATATATATATATATATATATATACATATATATATATATATGTGTGTGTGTGTGTGTGTGTGTGTGTGTGTGTGTGTGTGTGTGTGTGTGTGTGTGTGTGTGTGTGTGTGTGTGTGTGTGTGTGTGTGTGTGTGTGTGTGTTTACTAATTGTGTTTTTGCGGGGGTTGAGCTTTGCTCTTTCGGCCCGCCTCTCAACTGTCAATCAACTGTTTACTAACTACTTTTTTTTTTTTCTCCACACCACACACACACCCCAGGAAGCAGGCCGTGACAGCTGACTAACTCCCAGGTACCTATTTACTGCTAGGTAACAGGGGCATTCAGGGTGAAAGAAACTTTGCCCATTTGTTTCTGCCTCGTGCGGGAATCGAACCCGCGCCACAAAATTACGAGTCCTGCGCGCTATCCACCAGGCTACGAGGCCCCCTGTGTGTGTGTGTGTGTGTGTGTGTGTGTGTGTGTGTGTGTGTGTGTGTGTGTGTGTGTTTGTGTGTGTGTGTGTGTGTGTGTATCACGAAAATAAACACGTGATTAAAAATGTGACAATGTCAGACCACGGAGGAAAAATGAAACAGGAATTTCCTTAAGTACTTTCGTATATTAATACATCTTCAAAAGAAGTGGGATCCATTTCTTACAAGCTCTCCAAATGGCTTACCAAAATCTTGTCCTCATTGTTAGGAACTATTTCCTCTTCTCATTTGACAAATTCTCTTGAATTAGTTAACAAATTGAATAGTGTTCCTGTCACTCCTGATGTTAAGTTAATCAGTTTTGACGTTTGTTCCTTGTTTACAAAGGTACCGGTTGATGATATTCTCGATTATCTTGCTCGTGAACTAATGAGCCATGCTTTACCTCTTTCTGCTGATATTGTTGTCAATCTTGTTAAGTTGTGCATTAAAGAATGTAAATTTACCTTTAATAATGAGTATTATTTACAGACTTTTGGAATGGCAATGGGGAATCCTTTATCGCCATTGCTTTCAAACTTGTACATGGAATTCTTCGAAAAGAAATTTGTTTCAAGAATAACTCCTGGAATCATTCCATGGTTTAGATATGTTGATGATATTTTGTGTATATGGCCTTCAGATGTAAACTCAGACGAATTTGTAGCCAAACTTAATGACCAAGTCACCTCTATAAAATTTACTATGGAGACTGAAATTGATAAATGTTTGTCATTCTTAGATGTACTTATTCATAGGGAAGATTCTTCACTAAAGTTTAGTGTTTACATAAAACCTACGAATAATTTATCTTATGTTCATTATTTTTCAGGGCATAGATACAATGTGAAAAAGTCAATTTTTTCTTCAATGTATCTAAGAGCTACTCGAGTTGTGAGTCCAGATTTCTTAGACGAAGAGTTTAAGAATATTGATTCGATTGGTCTCAAGCTTTGTTACCCACTGAGTTTTTTGGAAGTTTGGCATAGCAAAGCACGTCGTACATATTATAATAATATATGCAGAGAAAGAATTCGCCCAAAGAATGTGTTATGTTTACCATATTTCTCTGGGTTTGAGAATATTGTCAAGGCCTTGAAACTTTTTAATATACATGTAATGTTTAGCTACGAAAATACTGTTGGTAAGCTATTAGTTTGGAACAGCCCTCGTAGTGATAATTGTGTCATTTATAAAATACCTTGAAAAGACTGTAATAAGTTCTATGTTGGGCAAACATCTAAAGATTTGAAATGTAGAATTTCGCAACATAAATACTCTGTAAGACATGGCCAATTGTCTAATGCTTTGTTTGTTCATCTGTCAGAAGATGCTCACCAAATTGATTGGGAGATGGCTTCTTCCATTACGAATTGTAAAAGCACTTATAACAGAAACATAATTGAATCTGCTTTGAAACAGATCACAAAAGAAAGTAATTTGAACATTAGCAGTGGTCTATATAACTTAGATCCAATTTTAATAGATCAATTAAAGGGCGATTTAAGTAGGATCATTGGAACACATTTGTCTCACTAATTCATTGTATATATTTACTATTTTATGCTGTAATTATCTATGTGTTGGCCTGTGTGTGGTTGCTGCATCAGATGGGCCAATAGGCCGTCTGCAGTGTCCACGTATTGTACCTCACCTCACTCCACCATTCTCTCCTGGCTATTTATGTCCAGTACTTGATCTGTAAAATCAGGGTCTAAAAGCCACTAGGCCCCTAACCTGCACAACATTAAATAGTGCTCCCACTGAACTGGACGCTCTCTGGCCAATGCTCAAAACTTTGGTCACTGAGTTAATCGAAAGTCTGCTGTCTTCACATGGAATCAAGCAAACCACAGAGACTCGGAAGACAATTGAGCACAAGCTCAAAAAATTCGAAGATGTAATATCCACACCGGCAAGACAGCACGGCAGGAGACACCCCCATAAAAACCAGATAGAGTCCATCTCGTCGGAAAGCGATATTGATGAGTCAATTTCAGGTCCACTAAGAACCTATACACCAATTGCAACTTCCATGGCGTGTTCGTCAGACTCCATGGATACCACGGAATTATCAGCAAATTCCAAGAACCTAGAATTCTAAAGATCCTGCAATGGAATGCGCAAGGACTGCGCACTAAATTGCAGCACTTGCAATGCATAGCAGCAACCAAGGGCATAGACATCCTGATACTACAGGAGAGCTTGCTTCGAGCCGGATTAGAACCTAAAATCTCAGGCTATCGAGGCTTCTTCCTTCCATGGATCAATGGGCAATCCAGGGGATGTGCAATCTATGTAAAATGTGACCTGATCTCCAAATCCATAACCAGCCCACCCAATTGTGGAGCAGGGACGGAGGTAATGGGAGTCACCATTGAGCTAAGACACGACAAACTTGAAGTGTTCAATGTGTACAGGTCTCCACAAGCCGAAATGGATCTTTCTGTGTTATTTGGACACGCGACAACAACAAACACAATCATTTGTGGAGATTTTAATGCCCATCATCGATTGGCACTGGGCTCGAACAAAACAAATGAAGCCGGCATACACATTACACATCTACTGGACCAGCTTCCAGAAATACAAATCCTAAACAAGAATGAACCTACCCACATCCAAGGAGGCAGATTAGACCTAACCTTCGTTTCAGCCTCCCTAAGAGATGCAGCAACATGGTCAGTTTAGCCCACACTCACAAGCGACCACTATGGGGTCCAAATTGATCTTCAGTTAGACTTACCCACCCCACCTCCTCCTCCATCTGAAGCCTGGAACTTTGCTTTAGCAAACTGGGACCGATTTCAAAACCTCATTTCAGAGTGGCAAAGAAACTATGATCTTCCCGAAGACATTAATCAGGCAGAACAAGAATTTGTCAAAGCGATTCAAAGTGCAGCCAACCACTCAATCCCACTGAAAAAACAGTCCACCGGACACCATAAAGATCATTGGTAATATTGCGAACGTGTCAAAGAACTCAACCATAGACTTAATAGAACAAGAAAGCTATACAAAAAGCAGCCAAGTGACCGCAACAGGATCTTACTTTGTGAGGTCAAGGAACATGTACATCGAGAGACCAGACAAATAAAAGAACAAAAGTGGCTGGAATGGTGTTCACACCTGAATGAACACACCTCTCTCGGAGAGATGTGGCAGCAAATTCACCGGGCCAAAGGGAATAAAACACCTAAAGCTCCACACCCTAAGGATCCTCAACAGGAAGCCGAAGTACTGGCAACCAGGTTTGCAGAGAGAGCAGCCAGCAATCAACTTCCACCAGATGTATTAGCAGTACAGACCGGACTAGAGGAAGAAAGGTGGCACAGAATCTTTACAGCATGTGAAGAAGTCTCTGACACTAATGCCCCCTTCACACTGGATGAGCTCAATCGGGCTAAGAAAAACTCCAAGGATACATCCCCTGGAGCCGACAAAATAACCTATAAAATTATTAGAAACCTTGGCCCAGAGGGAGACGCTGCATACCTAAGGTTAATTAATTTAGCCTGGACTTCTCAAACTAGACCTTCTGCTTGGAATAGAGCAGACATAGTGCCGATCCCAAAACCCAAAGATCCAGCTAATCCCAGGCCCATCTCTCTCCAAAGCTGTGCAGCCAAGACGGCTGACAGAATGGCACTCAACAGACTGGAGTGGAAAATGCCTAAACTGCACCATGATATGTATGCCTATAGAAGAGGGGTTGGCACAGTGGAATGTATTACAACTCTGTTAGCCCACTTGAATGACAGACCAGGAATGCTGATATTCCTGGACCTCGAAAAAGCCTTTGAACTGGCTAGCGCCCCGCTATTCTCTGCTGCCTCATTGACAAAGAGGTCAGAGGCAACCTGCTCTCCTGGACCAAAAACTGTCTCATAAACAGAGAAGAAAGAGTAAAACTTCATGGCACAGTCTCTGAGTACAAAAGACATGAAAATGGTACACCGCAAGGAGGTATTCTCAGCCCTCTTCTCTTCAACTGTTTAATGGAAAGTATAATGAGGTTGAAACTCCCACATCACTGCAGGCTGCTAAACTACGCGGACGACTTTGTCATCATCATAAAAGTAAGAGATGCGGCGCGCCTTGCACCCAAATGCTTAGACTGCATCAGTAAAGAGGCAAAACAGATTGGGATCAAACTCAACCCCTCAAAGTCAAAGGCCATGCCCATAAAAATAGCGAAGCAGAACATTCAACTCACAGTACAGGGTCAACCAATAGAATGGGTCGACACCTATCAGTATCTAGGAATCATCCTGGACACACACATGAATTTTAATGCTGAGGTCACTTACTTGAGAGAGCGAACTGCGGCCTTTTACAGCAATCATCAGGTCGCTATCCTCCCTTTCTGGAGGAGCCAATCTGCAAGTCCTTCGCACATACTATGTACAGGCAGTCAGATCAGTGATCGATTATGCCGCACATGCACTCACAAATCTATCACACCAACAGTGGAAAAAGCTTGAAGTTGCCCAAAACAATGCTATGAGAGCTGCACTGGGAGCCCCCATGTGGACCAGGCTTGAAACTCTTAGACTGGAGACGGGTTTGCCCTCTCTACAAGAAAGAATATCACAAAGGACAGCTACAATTATCAGTAAGATAATTATTTCTTCTGATCCAATCCCAGTACGGCAGGCCTTGGTGGTTGGACTAGGCCAAAACAATGGAAACTCTTGGGTTGCAAAAGCAGGAAAAGTCCTAAACAGACTACATTTAAAAAGCATGATTCTTGATAGAGAGGGTGATCATCCACACCCAAATTACACTCCTTCCGCGCCGTGGGAAGAGCCTACTTTCAAAATAGTAATAGAAACTCTCCCAATGAAAAAGGCTGCCTATGATCCGACAATCCTAAGGCGCATAATAGAAGAGCAAATGTATAGCATAGCAGTAGCAGGAGCCACCCACATCTTCACAGACGGATCGGTGGACACAGAAAATGAGAGTGCTGGCGCTGCTCTTTGCACGACCAGCGTACAGGCATATTGGAGACTGGGAGGACTAGTATCATCAACCCAAACTGAGCTGTTTGCCATACAACAGGCATTCGCATATGTGATTGCACAAAACACTCAAAATGCAATCATACACACAGAGTCAAAAGCTGCACTTCAAATACTAGGACAAAAACAGTAGAAAGATAATGTGGAAATAATTACCACCATTTTGTATCTTGGAGCAGTCGCTAAAGGCAAAGGACTCTCACATAACTTTAAACTGGTTCCCATCCCATATTGGAATCCTATTAAATGAAAAAGCTGATGAAATTGCTAAATTGGCAACTCGTCATCCAGTGATACATAAAACAATTCAACCCAGCCTAGATAACATAAAAAACATCGTCACCAAAAAACTCTCACATCTCAACAAAGCCTACCTGCACCAGAGAATAGCTGCGGGTTCGCCATCTGCAACATGGTATCTTCAGGCAACCAAATTAGAAAGGTTAAATATCCCAAAAGGAATCCACAGGGAAATAGCAGTTAGGCTATATAGACTACGTCTAGGTTACAGATGCAACTGGGAGATTGGTGAACCCCGACAGAGAGTGTGCATCTTCTGCCAAACTGTCACAGAAAAGCCATTACTTCACTATCTTCTGGAATGTGAAGCAACCAATGACCTTAGAAGAGCTTTAAGAGTTCCTGAATCATGCAGTGGCCACCCTGAAGCCATCAACACAGCCACTCTCCTGGTCAACAAAGGTGTCCAGCAGCTGGACACCCTCATAAAGACTGTGAAGCAGTATCCTCCCCCGCGATAACAGCTTGATGGTTAAATGCAACCTCAGAATACTGAGAAAAAAAAAATTGTACCACTTACGGGCTATTCATGCCCGTGCCACCTCTTGGGTGGCTTAATCTTTATCAATCAATCAATCTGTAAAATCACTCCTTCTGAAGATGTATTAATATACGAAAGTACTTAAGGAAATTCCTGTTTCATTTTTCCTCTGTGGTCTGACATTGTGACACACACACACACACACATATGTATATATATATATATATTATATATATTAGTATATTTTGGTAGCAGTCTTTATACAAAATATTATAATAATAAAGCAGTAATACAAAATATTAGTATATTTTGGTAGCAGTCTTTCCTGTAGACATATTTTATTAAATATGACCGAAAAAGTAAGATTAATAATTCTAACACGAATTTTCTCAATCTTTCGTACATT
>NW_025566932.1:0-22750 GCF_020424385.1 Procambarus clarkii | reverse complement strand
CATAATAATTCATAGGATTAGATTATTATATCTTGGATTAGTGAACGAACCACACTAGTTCCTGGACGTACTGAGTTCCAGCAATAACCCCCCAATGTAGGTGTTTGAGGGTTTGATTCATTTAATTATACAGCCCATTAATTATTTCTATGATCATATTCTCTAGTATTTTATCCATAGTTACTGGTTCATCTAGGAATTATCAAATGATCATAATTTCTCAGTTTCCCTCTTTACTATAAAAGCGGGTGGTCCTTCGTAATTTAATTTACTACATTAATATTTAAATAATTAGATTCAAGCCCCAAATGTCCCACACCTACTATTCTTGGTAGGAACTTAAGACATGAATGTAAAGATAATTAACAAAAATTATGTTAACTTTCCCTTTCACATGAAAAAAGATGCATTCACTGTCTCACAATAATTTAATTTTCTATAGTTTCTGAACTGATTGCTAGTCATCAGGTTGTGCCATAATCAAAAGCTGGAATAGATATTTAAGTCGTTTCGTTCATTATATTACAAATGTTTTTTTTTATCATTGTTATTTGTCACCATTTATCAATACACTTAGTAACATGTGGTAATATTTTGTTTGTGAATAATTGTAAACAAACAGCAAAGGACCTGTAACTATTTCTTTTATGGAGGCTTCTGTAAAATTTTTCTCCACTGTTTGACACGTGATTTATCAGAAGCTTCCTAATAATTAAATAAGTTTGAGGATATGGCCCAGCCAATAATCATTAGCAGTTGCAAGAAAATCGTGAAATATCTGCACTATCTACTTGTGGAGCAATCATTGACACCAATCATTGACATCATTTTACTCAAAATTGTCAGTGTATGTTTTTAAAAAATCGTATTTTTTTATATATATTAAGCAGTTCAATTTTTATTTAACATATTTTATTGTTCGTATACAGCCTAGCACTTTAGAAAGAGTAAATTCAAAATATCAAAATATATCATGAATTACCTTTAGAGGATTTGCTTCCTCGTTATACAAATTCATGCCAGCTCCAATTTTTTATGATTACTTGTATGTGTGCTTGCATGGCACAACTTCGCCACTTGTCATCCATTGTGTGCCTAGTTTGGACTCTCTGGATTCGTCTTGGAATGAAGTGTCTAAAGAGATCATCAGTTTTGACCTGGGTCATATGGTTCTCTTGTAATTGATTAAACAGTCGAACAGGAGCAGACCTGGGGTACCTTTACACAGGGTGAGTAAAGTTTGGTGGATAGTTTGGTGGGAGGGGCAGAGGGAGAGCCCTTTCACGTCAAAACTATTGGATTTTTACCACAGCCACTTTTTATTCCCCCTTCTGAGACATTGTCGCTTTTCGTTGGACACAATGGAAACCAAACAACGACTCTGGAACGCGCACCTATTCCACTACCGATCAGGTACGTTTACAGAAAAGACAGACATGCCTAGCTTCTGCCATTCGTCAATAGGTGATGATGTCAGGGAATCCTGGAGAGCATGTGGACTGCCCCAAAGGCGTCAGACTCCAGACTGCAAGGAGAGAGGACGCTGCCCAACCAGAGATCAGGGCCAGAAAATTCTCACCTAAGGTTGGGGTAAAAGTGCTCTTTTGAATCATTAAGTCATTCAGACCCGAATCACTGGCAAATTTTGTGATGCGATTTGGATTATATTGAGTATTACTGCAAATTACGTCCACAACAATGGTTGGTGGATAAGCCGTGACAACCTGGTGTTCGTTAAGAGACAGTACTAGCAGTGTGAAAGTCCTGGAAGAGACAAATGTGATTTCATAGAGCTAAACCAGTGTGAGAGGGGAAGGGAACTATCAGGAAAAAGCGCTAAACCATTACGATTTTATAGCACTTGGACGGATAAGGATTTGGGATGGGACGGGGTAACCTCAGTTTCCCGGCAAGAGCCAGCAGTGTACTCACGTGATCCTAATATAAAAAGTAACTATGTTCAGACTCATTGTCACGCGTGTCTTAGAGCAAGTGATTGCCTATGTAGCAGTGAAGCAACAATAGTGACAATCGCTGTGAAGAGTCCCATGAGCAGTGTTTAAGACTTGATAGTGTTGAGACTCATGAAAGTTAGTATAAACAGGGTGGTGGGGAGTGTGGAGTTCCTCGCCCAGGACAGAGCGTGCTTGCACACGCCAAGTCAAACCCGTCATGCGAAGTGTGTGTGTGGGGTGTAGGAGAGTGGGTGGGGCTGCTCTTTCTCACCAAGTGGGTGTATATTACCCAGGAGTAATTGTGGTTGCGACTACGCTGGAACTCTTGATGGTCAGTGCCTGCTGATTTGGCCAGCTCGTGTGGTGTAATCAAGTAACACCTGTGACATGGAAGGAAAAAGTGGTATCCGGTAGAGTGGAAGTTCATCTGATTCAGCTTGAGGTGGAACTCAATCGACTTTGTAGGGATTCAAGGTCGGGCTCCCTAGCTGAAGAAGAAGGGTTCACAAGATATCTTTATCTGCATAACTTACCACCTGAGTAGCCACAACCTGCTTGTTGCTTGTAGCCACCTAACCCATCGTCGGGGAAGAGATGAATGACTGTCAGTCTAAGAAGGAGTAATTGAATGTAAAAACAGGCCCCCATATCTCTTTTTTGTAATATTTTAGTGACCAGTATTCATCCAGTCACGGAACAACCAGAATATCTCAAAACGAGCTTCCTCTGTGCTTGGATTGTAAAGAGTTAAACTGTCATCTCGGTCTGAGTGGCAGGTTTTAACACCTCAAGGTGGTGTCGCGCCACAGTGGAGTGACCGAGGTGTGTGTGTTGGTTATGTCAGCTAGGATTTGTTACCATCTAGTTCAGTAACAGTGTCTGGATGACACAGTTAGTGTTGGATTGTTGAGTACTCTACGGATGTTTCAGTGACACGTTGGTAAGTGGTTTATAGCAGCGTCTCAGTGACGCATATTTTAATTAATTGTATATTGATTAATTGTGTGAGTAAACAACTGTTTTTGTCGTGTCTAGTGACACCTTGTTATTGTTTGCCACTGTGTGATAAAACATTAACAAGTAAGTAATTATCAAAGAAGGCACCAAATCAGGAAGTTTATGTAGCACCATCATATGTGCAGAATAATCAGAGGGCGCTGAATATCACTAAGGATGCCATAACGGAAACAAACGCATAAGGCAAACGATATCAAAATTATCCAATTCCCCAAGAATTCTATCAAGGGACAAGTGACCGCGAGGGATGGTCGGAAGACACGCTCGTTCTGGAAGTCAGGACATTCAACCAGGATATGCACGACCGTGAGAGGGAGAATGCAATTTCGACAATAAGGAGCAGGACGGTGCTCCATTAAGTGACCTTGAGTTAAGCGCGTATGGTCAAAATGCAGCGTCGCCAGAGCCGTTTCCCACCACTGGTTACGGTGGAAGGAGGAAGGCCAGGAGGACACGCGACTCTTAAGAGTAGGCGGTTTGTTACCAGTAACAGAAGACCAACAATCCTGCCAACGGGTAAGGATGGAGGAATGAATAACCGGGTAAAAGTCGGAATAAGGAATACCTTTTCGGGAAATGGGACAAGAGCAGACAGCATTTCTGGCGGCAGCATCTGCATGCTCATTTAAAGGGACACCAATATGGCTGGGAACCCAGAAAACTCAACTGACTTAAATTTACTGTGAATAAGAAACAGCCAATGCTGGATCTCGACAACCATTGGTTGAACCGGATTAAAGGACCCGAGAGCCATGAGGGCACTACGAGAGTCAACAAAAATTACAAAGGAAGATTGACAGCGAGAAAGCAGGAGACGGGGAGCATAGAGAATAGCATAAAGTTCCGCTGTGATGATGCAGGTCTCTGGAGGTAAGCGACACATAAATGCAGTCAGTAAAAACAACAGAGTAGCCAACACCATCCGCAGACTTAGACCCATCGGTGAAGATGGAAACGGAGCTGGAATGCGAAGAAAAGTGTTCAAGGAAAAGTCGTTTTAGAACAGTAGGGGGCGGGGGGGGTAAAAGCTTTAGTGATGTGGGTTAAGGATGTACAAAACTTCAGGAGACTCTCCACGGGGACAAACAAGGAACAACACGAGGAGAAATATTAGAAATACAAACTGAAAGAGAATCCTGTAAGCGAGATAACCGGACAGAAAGAGGGAGGAGGTGAAGAGGAACAGGAACCGCAGGAGGGGTAAAAGTTAAAGCACGACAGAGGCGAAAGGAAGGATGTTGCAAGGACCGCGTAAGATAGCGAAGACAGTAGCGATCACGGCGGTCCTGGAGAGATAGGAAGCTAGTGTCAACATACAAACTGAGGACGGGAGTCTAACGTAAGGCACCAGAACTGAAGCGCAACCCAGTATGGTGCCTCAAGACGGCGGAGAGTACAAGGAGAAGCAGACGAGTAAGCAGGGCAACCATAATAGAGTTTAGACAGGACGAGAGAGGAATGTAAAGCGAGGAGGGCGCGCCTATCTGCTCCCCATGAAGTATGGGACAAAACCTTAAGGAGGGTAAGGGTCTTAGAGCATTCAACTCGGAGGTAAGAGATATGGGGCAACCAAGGCAAACGAGTGTCAAACATCATCCCCAAATGCTTAGCAGAATCCTTGTACACAATGGAGTGACCATAAAGCAACAAAGAAGGACGAAGAACGACACGCTTCCGAGTAAAAGTCATTGCACACTTCTTAAACGTAGAGAACCTGAAGCAATGATCGATGGCCCAAGACGACACGACATCAATCGCAAGTTGAAACCGCCGTTGAGAGACGAATCATCACCCTAGCAGCAAAGGGTAAGATTGTCGACATAGAGAGCGGAGAAGACGCCAGAAGTAAGAGAGGAAAGAAGACCAATGAGGGCAACCAGAAAAGGTGTAGTGCTCAGAACACTACCTTGCGGCACACCTTGGTATTGCTGAAAAGAGGCAGAGAGAGCACTACCAAGCCTCACCCGAAAGGAACGACGAGAGAGGAAGCTTTGGAGAAAGAGAGGGAGATGACCACGAAGGCCAAAAGAATGAATCTGGGACAGAATATGATATCGCCAAGTGGTGTCGTAAGCCTTTTCCACGTCAAAAAGGACGGCAACAACAGAGGTCTTCGCAGCATAAGCAGTACGAATAGAGACCTCCAAGTTCACCAGGACATCTGTTGCGCTGCGGCACTTGTGGAAACCAAATTGAGAAGGGGAGAGGTGGTGATGGTGTTCTAAGAACCACACCAGACGAACGTTAACCATACATTCAAAGAGTTTGCAGACACAACTCGTGAGGGCAATAGGGCAATAGTTCTTAGGAGATGTTCCCAGAGACCCTGGTTTGCGAACAGGGAGGACAACGACATCGAGCCAGTCTTCCAGATCCGATTATACAGACTCAGTAAATACTGAGACATGCACGGAGGGAGATGGCGAAGCATCTCATAATGAATGCTATCGGAGCCCGCCGCCGTAGAACCGCAGAGGGCCAGGGCAGACCGAAGTTCAAGGAGAGAGAGAGAGAAGGGATAGTTATAAGGAAGTTGAAGATGAGTGCAGAAATCTAAACGAACGAGATTCAAGGACTGGTTTACGAAGAAGGAAAGATTGAGGAAGATGACAACCAGAGCTAACAGAAGAAAAGTGGGAACCCAGTTCGGTAGCGAACTGCAACGGATCCACCACAAGAGTACCACGGAGGTGATGGACCGGTGAAACATCGGGAACGAACTTACCCGCTATCTTGCGGATACGCTTCCAGATCTGCGGCAAAGGAGTTTCGGACGTAATGGTGGAGACATAAGACATCCAACATTCACGTTTACCCATACGGATGGCCCTAAGGGCCACCGCACTCACTTTCCGAAACAAAAGAAAAGAATCAGCTGTCTGCCGACGGCGGTGTCTGTTCCAGGATGCACGCTTACAGCGGACAGCCCGAGCACAGTCTGCATTCCACCAGGGAACGCACTTCCGTGCTCC
Source organism: Procambarus clarkii (assembly GCF_020424385.1). Classification (NCBI taxonomy): domain Eukaryota; kingdom Metazoa; phylum Arthropoda; class Malacostraca; order Decapoda; family Cambaridae; genus Procambarus; species Procambarus clarkii. Next base: position 16,806 of record NW_025566932.1, on the reverse strand, counting down.
CCGAGAGGAAGAGCGAGGAACAGAGTGGAGGGAAGTGTCGAAGACTGTGTCATGAAAAAGGAGGAGAGAGCGAGGGAGAGGCAGAAGGGAGAGGTCAGAGAGGGTAAATAGGTTCCAGTCTGCCTTAGCAAACTACCATCTTGGGAAAGAGAGGGGAGGGTGAAAAGAGAAAAAGGTAACAAGGATGGGGAAATGGTCACTGCCATGGAGGTCATCAAGAACCTGCCACGTGAAATCTCAGTAAAGAGACAACGAGCAAAGAAAAAGATCAAGGCAGGAAAGGGTGCGAGTCCGAGAGTCCAAGTGAGTGGGCTCACCAGAAATCAGAAGAGACTGAGAAGAAAAGAGGACTAACACTTCAAGAAGGCGACCCCCGGTGTTTGTCAGAACATCACCCCAAAGGGAATCACGACAATTGAAATCACCTAGCAGGAGCACAGGCTCTGGCAAGGAGTCCAGTAGGTGTTTCAGATCGGGAGGAGCAAGTGGGACACTCGCGGGGAAATAAATGGAACAAACCGTGTTCCATTTCCTCACAAAGATACGAGCAGCAGAACAATAGAGAGGCGAAGGAAAAATTAAGGGGACAAAGGGAACATAAGAGCGAATCAAGAGAGCAGAAGAGTTAGGAGCCCCGGCAACAGCAGGGGAGGGGGAGAAAGGAATAGACACGAAAGCGACCAGGACGAACACCAAGCATCGGCTCCTGGAGACAGACACAAAGGGGCAAAAAATGCAAAATCAGAAGTTGGAGTTCAAAGAAATTGGTGTAATAACCACGAATGTTCCACTGAAGAATAGACATCGACAGGAAGAGATAGGACAGCAACTAAGAAACAAAGAAGAAAGGAGAACACAGCACGTTAAAAAAGTGTAGGATCAGGGGGCATGGGTAAACTGAGAAAAGAAGGAGGGAAGCGAGCTGGAGGATCGACCAGGTCCGGAGTAGGAAAAGGGGGGACAACCGAGGGTCAAGGACAGCAGCAGGAGGGGCAGAAACCAATGAGTGCACCTCTGCAAGGGCAGCAACCGAGAGGGAAGCGGGGGCCAAAGAGACCTCCATAGCAGGAACATGGGGGCGTAACCACCGAAACGGGAGGGGATGAAGCGGGGCGAGGAAGAAAGCAAAGCCTTATTACCTGCTGGGAAGGAGGAAGGAGAGAAGCCAGGCTTACGCTTCTGACTCAAAGAGACAGGCGTACCAGCAACAATTTACTGGGGAACAGATTCTAGCGTCTCAACAGGAGAAGCAGAACGAGAGCAAACACGACGGCCGTTAGGAGAGTGATAGACATCAGCCCGCACTGACAGGCGGCGTGGAGAGCCAATAGATGTAGGAGAAGGATGGGAGGGAGGATCGGAAGGAGACGAGGAAGAAGACACAGGAGACATGACATACTAGGTTGGAAGAAGGGAAACCCCAGACAGAGGACCAGGAGGGCGACCCTTCGGGACAGAACTCAAAGGAACAGAGGAGGAGGCGGTGGCGTGTCAGGGTCTAAGGCCCGGAAACGGTTGTGAGTCTGAGGAAGGTGGGAAGGACGAGGAGAGGAAGAGCGCAACACGAGAGCATAAGAGACGTTAGCATAAGGCGGGAGCCGGCGAACCTGGCGCCTCGCCTCAGGAAAAGATAAACGCTCCCGGTGCTTCAAGTTGAGGACGGCTGCCTCAAGCTTGTAATGGATACAGTGACGGGAGAAGGTAGGATGGGCCTTACCGCAGTTGAGGCAGCGAGCTTGGGGAGAAGTGCACTCCGACTTAGAGTGACCTTCACCCCCACACAAAGGACAGAGAGAGACAGTCCCAGAATAGCGGAGGGCATCATGCCCAAACCTCCAGCACTTGTTACAAATCCTAGGAGAAGGAATGTACTCCTGGACAGAGCACCTGGCACCATCAAGAATGACAGAGGGGTGGAAGGGTCCTACCATCAAAGGTAATCTATACAACCCGAAGGGGTTGACGGCGACGACCACGAGGGGGACGAGTAAACGAGTCAACCTGGAGGACAGAATGGCCCCTGGGCATCGAGGATATGCCGAATGTGATCGTGGCAATCCTGCAGATTCCAAACACCGGTTGCAACATGGGGCGGGAGGAGAATAGTGCCAACACTGGCATTCAACCGAGCGTTCTTGGAGACCCGAACAGGGATCTCGCCAAGGCAGGATAAGGCAGCCAAGTGGGAAGCTGCATCCTGAGAAGGAGCAGCAACGACACGTGTAACGAGACGAGTGGGGTTGAAGGTAACAGACGCATCCACAGAATCAACGAGATGCCGATGGAGGGAAAAATCGTCAGGAGGCGCGGAATCAAGAGGGAGGAGATCAAAGTATTTGGCCCATGAAGCAGGACCAAACAAGGCCTGATACGCATCAAAACAGGAAGGAAACGAGCGAGTGCGGCCGTGGCGCTGACGGCGTTGAGAACCCCCAGAGAGAGAGGGGACAAAAGGCGCAGTAGTCACAATGAAAGACTTATCCGCACCAGGGGACGAAGTGGTCACCACTAAGGGCTTGAGGCTCGACCCAACCACAGACGAGGGAGGGGAGCTGGGGTAAGAAGTCAGGAGAGTCAAAGGAGGAGCTAGGTCGGGGCCCAACGCAGCGGAGGCTACAGAGCCCAGTCTTCCAAGACAGGCTAACTTGGAGGGCTTGGTCGCCCACCCCACTAGCCCGAGAGGGTACAACAGAAACATTCAACGACATACAGATGAAGAGTGATAAATTCATCCACGAATGTGCCCCCATACCCACCATGGAGCCACAATTAGAGGCAGGACACCCAACAGGAAGCTATCGCCGATCATGCTGGCGCCCCCTAGGGGTGTGTCGTAAGTATACGCCCCACAAACACCACCTTAAGAACCATCAGTCCATCGAGATTGGGTTCAGCGACGAAAGGGGGATTGACAATAAAAGGTTCCCCTCGCTCGAGACGTTGGGTACTACAGTTCTACGGGTGCAAAAGTATGCCTCCTCAAGCACCCGGGCGTCACAATAGAAAAAGTCCAAAGGAATAACCAAAACAAGCAAAAGGTCAGCAGGAAACAACAAGCAGATAGGAGAAGAGGGGGGAGAAAAACGAAACATAATGAAAAGGAAAAGCGATCCGGCACAATTAGAGAAGACAGCAGCAGGAGTGCAAGGCCACAAAAGGACAGAGGACTTACCCACGGAGCATCACACTCCGGCAGCCGTCTACTAAGCCCCCTCACGGCGCCAACGGCCGGATGGGGAGGGGGAGCAGACGAGTAAGCAGAACAACATTAATCGAGTTTAGATGGGACGAGTGAGGAATGGATAGAGAGGAGTGTACGTCTATCCGCCCCCCCCCCCCCCCAAGAAGTATGGGACAAAACCTTAAGGAGGGAAGCAACTGTAAGGAATGCAACCTTAGAGCATTCAGTGCGGAGGCAAGAGATATGGGGCGACCAAGACATATGAGTGTCAAAGATTAACCCCAGAAGCTTAACGGAATCCTTGTACACAAGGGGGATGTCCATAAAGTGACAAAGAGAGACGAAGAATGACACGCTTTCGAGTAAAAGTCATGGAGCAAGTCTTAGACACAGAACTTGAAGCCATGTTCGGTGGCCCAAGACGACATTGCATCATTCGCAAGTTGTAGCCGCCATTGAAGGAGAGGTGAATCATCACCCCGACAGCAAAGGGTAAGATCGTCGACATAGAGAGCAGAGAAGACGCCAGAAGGAAGGGAGGAAAAGAAGACCATTGAGAGCAATAAGAAAATGAGTAGTGCTCAGAACACTATCCTGGCGCACACCCTCATATTGCCGAAAAGGGGCAGAGACAGTGGTACCAAGCATCACTCGAAAGGATGACTAGAGAGGAAACTTTGGAGGAAGAGAGGGAGATTCCCACTGAGGCCAAAGGAATGAAGTTGGCACAGAATATGATACAGCCAGGTAGTGTCGTAAGTCTTTTCCAGGTCAAAAAGGACGGCAAAGCAGTACGAATATAGACCTCCAAGTTCACCAGGACATCCATTGTGCTGCGGCACTTGCAAAAACCAAATTGAGAAGGGGAAAGGAGGTGATAGTGCTCTAAGAACCACATCAGACGATCGTGGCATCCCAATTTGACATACAGTATGTTCAAAGGCATCCCAGTTTGGCACACAGAATGTCTCAATGCATCCCGATTTGATATACAGTATGTCCAGAGGCATCCCAATTTGATATACTGTATGTCAAATTTCGGTATAAGCTAAAACAGTAGGAAGGAACTTAGGAATATTCTTCGACATACGAATCCTCAAACTAGTTTTCAATTCAAGTTTACTAACAATAACACCATCGAAAACTATTTAAAACGTGGAGATCCATTATCCTTTAAATTCAGATCTGGTGTCGTTTATCTGTCTAAATGTTCGATCTGTAACGTTCATTATGTTGGAAATATCTCACGAAACTTTAAACACCATATTTGTGAACTTATAGGTATCTCTTATGGTACTAGTCTGCCTCTTAGGCAATGTACATCCTCTGCTATTAGAGAACTTATCGAGGATAAAGTTACCCTTTCACTTACAGTAATTTCGCTGTTTTGTCTTGTAGTTCGTCTCGCAATAAACACCATCTATGATGCACTAAGCTCAATTCGCCAGTAAAAACAGGTAACCCTGATTGCGACGAGAGACGTACACAAGGCCTTCGACAGCCTATAGCACGATGGTCTAGTGTATAAATTAGCAGACTTACCAGCCCAAAACTGGACCCTCCTCAGGCTGATCAGAAATTTCCTAAAGAACAGGCATGTTACTCCCAGCTTCAAGACGAAAGCGGCAGCAGCCTTCACCCCCACAGCTGGAGACTCCCCAAGGGTTGTGCCTAAGCCCGGTCCTCTTCAACATTTTCGTAAATGACCTGCTCCAACCAGAGTACAGGGATACCATCATAGTCCAATTTGCTGACGATGTAACACATGTAATAACATCTAACCCAAGCAGCCAAACTGCCAAACACGCGACTGTAACCCGTTAGGCGAACATATAACTAGCCAGGACTGCTAACTGGGAAAGAATATGAAAGATCACCACTAACCCAGACTATATCCAAATAAGCACCGTCGGATGTATGGCTTTCTCAATCGAAGATGTAGGGGGGGGATAAGGATCAGGGGTGAACCCATAGCCATATCAAACTCCAATACAGTGCTTGGTTACAACTTCAACAGGCTACTCAACTCCAACCAGTACGTCTCCCAGAAGACAGCGATGGCTAGGGGTACTCTGTCGAGGCTCTTCCCCTTCAGGCAAGCCCCATCCCACATCAAGCTCCACCTGTACAGAATGATCATAAGGCCTAGCCTGGGGTACCCTTACGTTCCCCTGAACCTTACCAATAAAACCAACATGCTGAAGATCCAACGAGTTTAAAAAAAAGAACTTCTCTTTGCAACTGGCCTGTCGCTGATGGACAGGGTAATAAGAGACCAAAGCCATGAGACTCTCAAAATAATGCTAATGAACACCAGGCTCAGCTACGTGGCCAGAAGGCAGCTATACCGCATGAAGCACATGCCCAGGCCCCGAAGACCCCCACGAAGCAGCAAACACCACCAGTGACTACGATATCCATGAACCACCACACACAACCAGAAGAATCACTCTCCAACAAAAAGTGATCAGGCACATCCATGATCAGGCCTTCCCAAGACCTCAAATACTAAGTGGTCTGCCAGACGACCCAGGAGCCAGATTCACAAAGCAGTTACGCAAGTACTTACGAACGTGTACATCTTTCCTCAATCTTTAACGGCTTTGTTTACGTTTATTAAACAGTTTACAAGCATGAAAACTTCATAATCAACTGTGGTTATTGTTATAAACAGCCTCCTGGTGCTTCGGAGCTCATTAACTGTTTAATAATTGTAAACAAAGCCGCCAAAAATTGAGAAAAGATGTACAGGTTCGTAAGTGCTTCGGTAACTGCTTCGTGAATCTGGCCCCTGATGAGTGGCCCATCCCGGACCCGATTTATACCTAATAAATAATAAATAATTAAAAAAGATAATAATAAACAAGTAAAAAAATAAAAAAAATAAAAACAACTTGTTTGTGCTACCAGAAGAGTAACCACCCTGATGTTGCTAAGATTAATCTCCTGCAGCAAACTCCATCGGCTCTAGGGCTTCCAGACACCAGCTAGGACACAAACACTAGCCACCCAGCCAATGTACTGACAACCCAACATACCACATACCCAAACAAATGCCACACATATGCCAACCCTTGGTGGACAGGCCACCGAACTTTCAAACCTCCTCTCTTTCTACACCCGCAACCTCTTCCAGAATTTCCCCTCCTCATCCCTCTGCCTCCTCCATCCTTTCCAAACCATTTGGACATCAAAGCGAAAACGAAAGCGAAGTTCGTCTCATCTTAAACTCAACATTTTAGAAAGTGTCTTGATTTCAAAACAAAACTCAATTTGAACAGCATGGAGTCGTTGACCCAGTTGTTTATACATTAATTGTCATCTTCTCTAAAGTGTGTGTTGAGTTATTTATTATTCTAGTTTTGTATCCGTATCTTAGTATTTTATTTGTATACTAGCAGTACCCGGCCAAGTGTTGCTGTGGCTCAGCAACGCATGTGCGTTGCTGAGCAAAGCAACCTTCCCTGTCCCCCAGCTCTTCCCACCATTCTCTCCTCACCAGTCTCGTCAGCCTCCCAACCATTCCCCACTCCACCGTCTCCTCGTCCTCCCCACTCCACCATCCCCTCTTCCTTCCCATCATACTCCACTCCCCATTCCCTTTGTCCTCCCCACCATTCTCCTTTCCCCCAATCCCCTCGTCCCCACCAACCCAAACTCCCCCGTCCCCTCGTCCTTCCCCACCATTACCCCCTCCCTTGTTCTTTCGTCCTCCCCACCATCTCTCATTTCCGTCCCCTCCTCATCCCCACTCCCTCGTCCGTTTCCTTTCCAAATGGTCTGATGTGTCCATCAGAAAATTGGGAACATCAAGTGATTTGATGTTCCTTATCACTGATATATAAGAAAAACAATTAAAAAATTAAATAAAAATATACAAAAAAAAAAACTATACCCACGAAATGAACGGTATGGTGAACAACACAGGTCAATTCCAACGCAATTCACACAAAATAATTAAATCAAAATGAAAATAAGTCAAAATCTTTGAAAATTCAATTTATCAATGCAAATCAGAAACATTGAAATGGAACAGTAAAATATTTAGTATAGCATGTGTGTTGCTCTTACATGCAACAGATGGCGCTGTTTGTCAAGAAAAGCATAGTTTTACTTGTCACAGGTGTGGCATCTATACTAATACTTACGAAATGAACTTTATGGTAAACAGTACAGCTTAATTCTAACACAATGTCTCACAAAATAATTCAATAAAAATCAAATATATCGAAATCTATGAAAATAAAATTTATCAATGCAATCGGAAAAATTTAAATGGAATTCGTGACATGTTTAGTATAGCTGTATGTTGCTATTATGTGCAACATATGGCGCTGTTTTCAAAAAAGCATGTTTTTTCCTGTTACATGTGAGGCATGTTTATAGTAGATATATAAAAAGATGCGCCTATTCGAATGCAACGTTGTGTCAAAATTTCAAAGCAATCGGTAAAGAGGTTTCGAAGATTTAACTCACATAAAAACACATGAAAAACAGTTTTTCAGAAAAAACATGTTTTTTAACCGTCTCAGACGTGACATCTATATAGTATGTATATATAAACTTGCTCGGATGCGAATGGAACATTGTGTGAAAATTTCAAAGCAATCGGTGAAGATTTTTCGGAGATTAGCGATTTTAACAAACTAACATTTCCATTTTTATTTATATAGAAGATATATATATGCTAGCAGTACCCATCCATGCGTTGGCCGGGTACTGCTAGTATATATTCCTGTCCCCTGGAACCTTCCCTGTCCCCCAGTGTCCCCCACAATGCCCCCCCTCACCCGTCTCATCGGCCTCCCAACTATTCCCCACTCCACCGTTCCATCGTCCTCCCCACCATTCCCCACTCACCTCTTCCTTCCCACCATGCCCCACTTCCCTGTCCCTATGTCCTACCCACCCTTCTCCAGTCCCCCATCCCCTCGTCTCCACCATCCTAAACTCCCCTCGTCCTTCCCCACCATTACACCCTCCCTTGTCCCCTCGTCCTCCCCCACCATCTCTCGCTTCCATCCCCTCGTCATACCCACCATTCCCCACTCCCTCGTCCGATGCCTTCCCAAATGGTCTGAAGTTCCCATCAGAAAATTGGGAACATCAAGTGATCTGATGGTAAAGAGGTTTCGAAGATTTCTTTCTTGTGAAAAAACATGAAAAACACAGTTTAAAAAAAAAAACATGTTTTTTTCCGTCACAGACGTGACATTAATAAAATATGTATATAAAAACCTGCTCGGATGCGAATGGAACATTTTGTGAAAATTTCAAAGCAATCAGTGAAGAACTTCCGGAGATTAACGATTTTGAACAAACGAACATTTCCATTTTTACTTATATAGATAGATTCTTTTCACTTGTTGAATATTAATTTTTATTGAATATATAATTTTAATAATTATATTACTTTTAAGTATTTACATGCAAATTATGCTGAACGTAATTTAATGATTAAAATTATATATTGCAAATATATAATTGTAATAATTGAATTACTTTTAGCTTAATTTGCGATGTAAATATTCTCTTTTTAGCGCTGATGAGGGAGTTTGGTACTCCAAAACGTCTGGTATTATTAATAAGTTAAAGATGTATATATTTTTCCTATAATAATTAATGCTCCTTTTAGTACTACTACTACTATTATATAACAATATGACAGTCGAGCATTGTTTAAAGTGAGACAGACTAGCAACTAGGAGGAGACGCTAGGCAGGGCGACTAGAGGGAGTGTGTTGGTGACGATAGGATATGGACACCCAACCAAGAGGTCTAGGAGGCTACTATAGAGGAAGGTGTCCCCACTCCTTGGTGACGTATATTTCCTAGTGACACTGGGAATGAGCAGGTGACTGCCCCGGCTCGTCATTATTGTTGGTACGCAGGTGAGTACTTTCAATGCTCATGTAAAGTGGTTTATAGAAAATTAAGGAATATATCTTGCACTACATTATAGAGAAGTGAATTTCAGCTGGAGGAACACAGTACCTCAAACTTTTTATAGGTGTTCTTAATGGTCACCTCATGCAATGTTATTAATTCGGTTAGTTAATGATTTCTAGATGGAAAGCCGAAAGGTTTTTGACGTAGAATCATTCTCTCATATACTGGAGCTCGTGGTCATTGAAGAAACAGGTGAATGTTCTTGGCTAATGCGTTTCTAAATGATATCCCATTGCTGGAAAGACAGCAATTGTCCTTCAAAAAATGTAACATTCATTGTCTCACCAGCAAAGAGGAACTTAGGGAAGGTACGTCTAGGCTTTTATTAGTCGCATTACCAATGGAGAGCCTTGTTGTCTACATTAGAACAAACCTTTGTTATTATCTATCTGCTCGCCAGGCCATGATCCTCTTGACTCAACTACTAACTCTCTTTCAAGCAATGACAGTCAGGAGTAAGAAAACTATAATTAATATAACAAATATGCTCGTCAAGATAGTGAAATATTACGTTTCTCTGTAAACAATTGCATGTACCGTCTCCATTTTTTCAATAGCTGAAAGGTTTAATAAATGCTGATCGGAATCTAGCAACAACATGAGCGGGTATACAGGTTAAGGATAAATCGATTAAAGAGGATCGAAAAAGACTCGTCTTTGGGCTGGTACTTATCATCTGGCTTCACTGGGTCCTGCTTCACATTGGTCATGAGAATTGACTTCATTGCAAATAGAACACTTTAAAGGACTTCTCAATAGGTCCTAATCAATAATTTATACATATTGTCTTAAGGCTTATTGGTGTTAAAATTACCGGAGCAAGTTTTAAAAGAGGGTTTTAGACTAAAACAATTGTGGAACGTCACAATATTTATTCACAAAACTAACGTCCTAATACAAAGGATACATACGTTATTCTTGATTGGTATCATCAAAGCAAATGACGTATCGGAGAGACACTGGGACACCTCAATAGATCGGACGCATGGTTCGGACGAGTGGTTGACTATACTCATGTATACTCTTGTTTTAACCCTTTCCTATACACCCATCACTATCACGGGTTTCCCTGACACTGCTGGTTCCTAGGGCAACACTGTCAGGTGACAGAGGTATTTTGCCTCTTTGCGACCCAACTTACTTTTTGTGGGATTTTGTGAGACCCTCCTGTAGTCGCTCGAATACTTGCCAAAACAAGCTCAGATGTTCCTCCCACTTATCAGAGAGGATGAACCTATTGTCCACACCACAAACATCTATACACTATGAATATGGTAAAAATCTTTACTCATAGTCCTGTTGAACACGGCAGGAACATTCACCTCTCCAAACAGCAAGACTGAACTGAAGCAGACCCTCGCTGCTCGCGAAGGCAAAGCAATGTTTACTGCCTTCATCATGGGGAATTTGGCCAAAACTGATTCGTTAGATCCAGCTTTGAAAAATTGAGACTTTGAGCCAACCTCGAGAAAATTTTATTCTGATTGAACACGGATTCAGTATTAAGTTATGTGGTGGAATTCAGCTTGCGGAAGTCATGTCAGATATGTATTGTTAGAGAACCCCCTCCAATTTCTCCTCAAATCCGGCGTTAACAGTCCTATCCGCTGACCCTGCTGATTTTGTGAGCTGCAGGGAGTCTTTTGGGATACGAGGCGACCAGATTGGTCCCCTTATTAGGGAGAAAATTGTGTTTATAAGTTTGTAGGTAAGGGGGGAAAGTTGCGCCCTTGGTACAAACAAAACGGCTCCCCCAGCCTGCAGATCCGCCATTTTGTGGGCGACGCCGGCCGGCTGGGGATAGGCTGGCCGAGGTCACGTGGAGCTGCCGACTAATCAGGGCCCTGCCATGACGTCACCGAGAGCCGCTGGCTCAGCGCCGGCGCAGGTGTCGCTCAGAGCTGCTCTGACTGTGGACACGAGTGATGTGCGTCGAGGTGCTCTCAAGGTTGGAGTGAGGCCTCGCTCAGTGAATTATAGAAAGCTATCGCAGTCCACTATTATTGCCAAAGAAACTGTGTTCCTGTAGAGCACAAAGAAGCCAAGTTTAGAGGGAAAAGAAGTGCCAAGACTTGAGGATTAGACTACTCGGGAGGGCATAGCCTGACTAGAGCAGGCAGTAAACCAGGCAGCCTTGGAAGGGTTCGAAATTACGAGAGATGAGGTCAAGAGACACCTGTTGGATCTGGATGTGAGAAAGGCTGTTGGTCCAGACGGGATTTCAACATGGGTATTGAAAGAATGTGCAGAGGCATTCTGCCTGCCACTCTCCATAGTGTATAGTAGGTCACTGGAGACAGGTGACCTACCAGAAATATGGAAGATGGCTTATGTGGTCCTAATATACAAAAAGGGTAACAGATACGAGGCACTGAACAACAGGCTATTGTCCTTGACTTGTATACCATGCAAGGTGATGGAGAAGATCGTGAGAAAAAAACCTAGTAAAACATCTGGAGAGAAGGGACTTCATGATAAATTGCCAATACGGGTTCAGGGAGGGTAAATCCTGCCTTACAGGTTCAATAGAGTTCTACGACCAGATGACACAGATTAAGCAAGTAAGAGAAGGCTGGGCGTACTGCATTTTCTTAGACTGTCGGAAAGCCTTTCACACAGTACCCCATCAGAGGCTGGTGCTTAAGCTGGAGAGACAGGCAGGAGTGACTGGTAAGATTCTCCAGTGGATAAGGGAGTACCTAAGCAATAGGAAGCAGAGAGTTACAGTGAGAGTGAGACCTCAGATTCGCGTGAAGTCATCAGTGGAGTCCCTTAGGGCTCCATACTCAGTCCTACCCTTTTTCTGATATACGTAAATGATCTCACGGAGGGTATAGATTCATTCCTTTCAATGTTTGCTGACAATGTCAAAATTATGAGCAAGATTAAGAAAGAGGAGGACTGCTTGAGGCTTCAAGAAGACCTCGACAACCTGAAGGAATAGTCGAACAAATGGTTGTTAGAGTTTAACCCAAGCAAAAGAAATGTCATGTTGATAGGTGTAGGGAGCAGAAGACCAGATACATGGTATCATTTGGGAGATGAAATTCTTCAAGAGTCAGAGAGAGAAAGACTTGGGGGTTGATATCATGCCAGACCTCTTCCCTGAGGCCCATATCAAGAGGATAACATCAGTGGCATACACCAGGTTGGCCAACATAAGAACGGCATTTAGAAATTTGTGTAAGGAATCATTCAGAACTTTGCATACCACATATGTCAGACCAATCCTTGGTGTAAGCAGCTCCAGCATGGAGTCCATATCTAGTCAAGCACAAGACTTAACTGGAGAAGGTTCAAAGGTTTACACCAGGTTAGTACCCGAACTGAGGGGTATGAGCTACGAGGAGAGACTACGGGAGTTAAACCTCACGTCGCAGGAAGACAGAAGAGTTAGGGGGGACATGATCACCACATACAAGATTCTCAAAGGAATTGATATGGTAGATAAGGACATGCTATTTAACCCAAGGGGCACATGCACTAGGGGACATAGGTGGAAATTGAGTGCCCAAATGAGCCACAGATATTTTAGAAAGAATTTTTTTAATGCCAGAGTGGTTGACAAATGGAATGCATTAGGAAGTAATGTGGTGTTGGCTGACTCCATACACGGTTTAAAATATAGATTAATAGGGCCCAGTAGGCTCGGAACCCTGTACACCAGTTGATTGACAGTTGAGAGGCGGGACTAAAGAGCCACAGCTCAACTCCCGGAAACACAAATAGGCGAGTACACACACACACACACAGTTTCTGTCACCCAAGTGTCATAAGACCACACCGCCAATCCCCCCCCCCCCACCATACACCCCACACACACACACACCCTCTTTCCATTTCCTCTCCCTCTCTCGCTCTCTCCCTCCGTCCATATCCCTCACTCCATCACTCTCCCTCCCTCTATCCTTCCCTCTCTCCTGCCACCGGCTGACTCCCCTCCTTACCACCCCCTCTCACCATACACACACACACACACCTTCCACCCACCCCTCCTAGTCCCTCCTCCCCACCCTCCTGCCAACACCACTACCCTCACACTCGCCCCCTGACTCCCTCGTCTTCTCAAACAATCCCTCACACACATTCACACACACACACACACTCGCACACACACACACACAAACACACACACACACACACACACACACACACACACACACACACACACACACACACACACACACACACACACACACACACACACACACACACACACACACACACACACACACACACACACACACACACACACACACACACACACACACACACACACACACACACACACACACACACACACACACACACACACACACACACACACACACACACACACACACACACAGAGGGGGAGTAGGGAGGGGGAGTAGCACTCCTAATAAAGCGGAAATGGAAGTTTGAAGACCTGGGAAATCGAGTTACCAATGAGTGCACAAGCTTTATACATGGAACTCTGACAGTAGATGGGAGGAAGATTGTGATCTTGGTAATCTACAATCCCCCACCAAACAGTAGAAGACCCAGGCAGGAGTATGATGACAACAACAAAGCATGTATAGATGAACTGCAGAAGGCAGCAACACTAGCCCACAGAATGAGAGCGAAGCTGCTGATCATGGGGGACCTAAATCATGGAGAGATAAATTGGGAATCAAGGAATCCCCATGGAGGGGACGAAACGTGGGGAGCAAAATTAGTAGATGTTATAGAGGGTTGTGTTCTGACACAACATGTGAAGGAAGACACAAGGGAAAGAGGAGATGCACCGAGCCTATTAGACCTGATTTTCATCCAGAACGTAGAAGATATCGAGAATTTAGAGCATGAAATGCCTCTAGGGGCCAGTGACCATTGTGTCCTAGTCTTTGACTACATGATGGAATTCAAACTTATGACCATGGGACAAGAGATCTGGGAAAGGAGAGCTGACTACAGGAAAGGGGACTATATGAGGATAAGGGACTATCTGGGTGAAGTGCAGTGGGAGGAAGAAATTAGAGGAAAAACAGTCCAAGATATGATGGACCTAGTCATACAGACATGCCAGGAGGCCAAAGAGAGATTTATACCAACGGTAAAGGGAAAAAATAAGAAGGAATATAATAACCCATGGTTTAATAGACAGTGTCAGGAAGCAAAAATGGCCAGCAGGCGGGAGTGGAGGAAGTACAGAAGACAAAGAACAGAGGACAACAGGATCAGATACAACAGAGCTAGGAACGATTACATTAACATAAGACGAACATCGGAAAGGGACTATGAGAACGATATTGCAATCAAAGCGAAAAAACAACCTAAGTTACTACACAGTCATATAAGAAGAAAAATGTCGGTGAAAGACCAAGTGACAAGACTAAGGAAGACAGAGGAGGCATATACTGAAAGTGACAAGGAAATCTGCGAGGCACTGAATGCCAGTTTCCATGGAGTGTTCACTACCGAGCCTGAGCAGCTCCCATTGTTGGAAGGGGTTACCCTAAATGAAAGACTATCAGATATAGAGGTGACAGCAGAGGAGGTAATGAAACAGTTGACAACTCTAGATGCAACTAAAGCAGTTGGACCAGACAAAGTATCACCGTGGATACTAAAAGAAGCAGCACAGGCCCCCAGCGTGCCTCTGGCAATGATCTTTAATGAGTCACTTATGTCAGGAGAATTGCCCAGTTGCTGGAAGAAGGCAAATGTCGTGCCGATCTTCAAGAAAGGTGATAGGGAGGAGACACTTAACTATAGACCTGTATCACTGACAAGCATCCCCTGTAAAATACTGGAAAGAATAATTAGGCTACGACTGGTTGCACACCTGGAGAACATTAGGTTTGTGAACAAACATCAACATGGGATCTGGACAGGGAAATCGTGCCTAACAAACCTTCTGGAATTCTATGATAAAATAACGAGGATAAGACAGGACAGAGATGGTTGGGCAGACTGCATATTTCTGGACTGCCAAAAAGCCTTTGATACAGTACTGCACATGAGACTGCTGTTCAAGTTCGAGAGGCAGGCGGGGTTGGGGGGAAAGGTCCTAGCATGGATAAGGAACTACCTAACAGGAAGGAGCCAAAGAGTTACTGTAAGGGGCGAGAAGTCGTACTGGCGAACAGTAACAAGTGGAGTACCACAAGGATCGGTGCTGGGACCAATTCTATTTCTTGTATATGTTAACGACATGTTTACAGACGTAGAGTCCTACATGTCAATGTTTGCGGATGACGCAAAGTTGATGAGAAGAGTTGTGACAGATGAGGATTGCAGGATCCTCCAAGAGGACCTGAACAGGTTGCAGAGATGGTCAGAGAAATGGCTACTTTAATTCAACACAAGCAAATGTAAAGTTATGGAAATGGGACTAGGAGATAGGAGACCAAAGGGACAGTACACAATGAAGGGGAACAGCCTACCTGTAACGACGCGTGAAAGAGACCTGGGGGTGGACGTAACACCTAATCTATCTCCTGAGGCACATATAAATAGGATAACGACAGCAGCGTACTCTACACTGGCAAAAGTTAGAACATCATTCAGAAACCTAAGTAAGGAGGCATTTAGGGCGCTTTACACTGCCTACGTAAGGCCAGTCTTAGAGTATGCCGCCTCATCATGGAGTCCCCATCTGAAGAAGCATATAATGAAACTGGAAAAGGTTCAGAGGTTTGCAACGAGACTCGTCCCAGAGCTACGAGGGATGGGGTATGAGGAGCGCCTGAGGGAATTGTGCCTTATGACACTAGAAAGAAGAAGGGAGAGGGGGGACATGGTTGGAACGTATAAGATACTCAGAGGGATTGACAGAGTGGACATAGACGAAATGTTCACACGGAATAGTAACAGAACGAGGGGACATAGTTGGAAGCTTGAAACTCAGATGAGTCACAGAGATGTTAGGAAGTTTTCTTTTAGCGTGAGAGTAGTGGGAAAATGGAATGCACTTCAGGAACAGGTTGTGGAAGCAAATACTATTCATAATTTTAAAACCAGGTATGATAGGGAAATGGGACAGGAGTCATTGCTGTAAACAACCGATGCTCGAAAGGCGGGATCCAAGAGTCAATGCTCGATCCTGCGGACACAACTAGGTGAGTACACACACACACACACGCACACACACACACACACACACACATACGCACACACACACACACACACACACACACACACACACACACACACACACACACACACACACACACACACACACACACACACACACACACACACACACACACACACACACACACACATACACACACAGGGTTCTGTACTCGGTCCTATCTTGTTTCTGATATATGTAAATGATCTCCCGGAGGGTATCGATTCATTTCTCTCAATGTTTGCGGACGATGCAAAATTATGAGAAGGATTAAGACAGAAGAGGACTGTTTGAGGCTTCAAGAAGACCTAGACAAGCTGAAGGAATGGTCGAACAAATGGTTGTTAGATTTTAACCCAACCAAATTTAATGTAATGAAGATAGGTGTAGGGAGCAGGAGGCCAGATACAAGGTATCATCTGGGAGAGGAAATTCTTCAGGAGTCAGAGAAAGAAAAAGACTTGGGGGTTGATATCACGCTAGACCTGTCTCCTGCAGCACATATCAAGAGGATAACATCAGCGGCATATGCCAGGCTGGCCAACATACGAACGGCATTCAGAAACTTGTGTAAAGA
>NW_025566931.1:0-19997 GCF_020424385.1 Procambarus clarkii | reverse complement strand
TACAGTGGCTAATATGGCCAGATGATCAGACGCCATATCTGGCACTATTGACGAGGCGCACACGGTGTGGGAGACGTTGACACCGAGACATAGATCAAGAATACCTCCATAGATATTCGTCGGTTCAAGGTCACCCACAACCTGTGCATCATCGTGACTACCTAATAGTGACACCAGTTGGTTGCCGTTACGATTATTTAACTGCGAATTACCAATATTCCTATGCCTAGCGTTATAATCACCTATAATGATGGTAGGCTCAGTCTGAATACAGATAGGAAGGTCAGCATAATTAAAGTTACAAGGAGTTGATTATTTAGTTCATAGTTGTTTTTCTCTTTAATTGGATGATAGAGGGGGAGTCTTTAACGTGATTGGGAATACATACATACACACATACATACATACACATACATACATACATACATACATACATACATACATACATACATACATACATACATACATACATACAAACATACATACATACATACATACATACATACATGCGTACATACATACATACATACATACATACATGCATACATACATACATACATCCTTACATACATCCATACATACATGCATGCGTACATACATACATCCATCCATCCATACTGTGACGATAATCTCCTTCAAGAGATTGAGCCTGCTCTTCCCTCCAAAAATACGTCGATACATCTATATAAAACTACTATGGAAGAAATGTCCAACAACGACAACAACACCAGCAAGGTTTGCCAGAGCGCAAAACGTATGCAGCCAGGAACACCTGCTCAGCCTCAAACCGCCAAACTACCTGTCTTGCTGCCGGCTCCTCGCTGATTGGCCGCCGGTCTGGCTGCAACTACACTCCACCCCCCCATACTACTTGATGTCTGGGGCTGCCACGACCTCAGTCCTCAGAATATTCAGTGCTTTCATAAGGTTAACACTTCTTCCTGGTAGACGTAAGCTTTGGCGTACGTGTACTGAGAGAGGTGATAGCTTAAAGCCAATATTCCCGCACCTCTCATTTTTTTGTATATTGCACTTCTTGTTAGTTTGCTCACTTGTCTTAACGTAACTTTTCATTGTGTCATTTAATTATTCTTATTATTTTGATGTATTTTGATAAATGTATGTCCATTTTATTCATGTTTTGTTTATCTAACGTAATTAAAATTCCATTGTTAAAATTTACTTGTGTTTTGTGTGTCTTCTCCTTACCTTACCACAGACGAAGTTCCAGATTTTCTATTTTTTTTAATACTATGTGACGAGGCCAAACCCCTAGCTTTGAACAGCCGAACACCAACGCGTTACTGTCACATATTATATGGGGGCCTGTCCTAGGAGCTTCACTCAGGTACTGGTGCCAAGTGGTAATTTATGGTAAGCGTATTTAACTTTGTTAACGTAGCTTTTACTATTTTTCATATTCAATTTCATTTTTTATATGATGCAGTGTATTGTGCATTACGAGAGTAACATATAGTGAAGGTGAGACAACTTTGGATTACGTGGTGACTGTAGGCCGCAGTCATACTCTTAATTGGTCATCTCTCCCTCCGTGTTATTACTCGTGTTTACCATCTTTGTCCCTTGGATATTTCTCATTTTTGACAGATCATATTGGTACCCTGGTACTGTGGTCTGCCCCGGGTCAAGAGTACCCAATCTTCTGCAATCTGACTGTAGGAGGACAAAGAGGGCCATAGTTCCTCTAGCTCGAACTTTAGTTGCTGAATTGGGACCTCAGCAGCAGTTCTCGTCACCAGATGACACCTCGCACCCCTACACGTCAGAGATGATGATACATACAACGGTAGGGAATTAGCTTACTTTTTCAGAGCACAAAAGTTCGCTAATTCTGTAAGTATCATATTAAATTCAGTAGGAAAAACTTGCTTTATGTCCTATAGAGACTCGGCAAGGTATGCCTACATCCTTGGACTACCAATTTTACTTTTGAGGCAATTAACTGTTTCATTTGTTTTCGAAACTCTGTTTCATTTGTTAGTAGGATTTTCTTGCCCTTATCCTCTTACATGAGTACCGGGTACAAGATTTCCTGCGCCCTTGATTTAATTTAATCATTTAACATCTTATTCTTAACTTTAATTGTTAAAGATCCCACAGGATAGGTATCAGTTGCCACGTTGTCCTGTTTCTGACATTCTCTATTCAATATTCGTGTACCTTTATTTGCTAATTTCACCATGTTTCGTCTCCAAGCTTTCCGTGCAAATCCAGCCGGTGAAATAGGGACTTTAAGTCGTGCCAAGAGGACTGAATTACAAACTCTTGCACACGAGTATCAACTAGAAGTTCCCTACCAAGCCAACAAAAATGACCTATACAACCTGTTGCTGGGTCACTATTTAGAGCAAGGTACGATAGACTCTGAAACTCATGAAACTTACTATATTGCAGATAAAACTGATTTGGCGACGATGAAACTCAAACTAGAGCTGGCCAAGATTGAACGTGAGCAGCAAAGGGAAGCCCGCGAACAGCAAAGGGAAGCCCTCGAACAACAAGAACGAGCTGCTACCATACGAAGGGAAGAACAAGAACGAGAAATCACCCTCAGAGAACGCGAAGCTGCCTTTAGGAGAGAAGAACACGAACGTGGACTCGCCCTCCACGAACGTGAGGTCGCCTTGCTCCATGAACGTGAGAGAGTACAGCTTGAAACAAAACAACGCGAGTTGGAGATGCAACGCGAGCATGACAAGCAACAAGCGACTCTGGCTCTAGAGTGTCGTCAACGCGAAATCGCCTTGGAAACTTCACACTTCACTCAACGCCAGCAAGCTACTGCCAATCTTCCCGTCAGTTTTAATATATCACATGCAAGTAAGTTAATGCCATCCTTTGTAGAAGCAGAAGTTGATGTGTTTTTTACCACCTTTGAAACCCTTGCTAATCAACTCAGTTGGCCTGTCGACCAATGGGCCACACTTCTCAGAGTCCATCTTACAGGTAGAGCTGCAGTCACACACAGTACTCTGGCGTCTGAGAATGACTACCAGACTCTGAAACAAGCAGTGTTGGACGCCTACCTACTTTCCACAGAAAGTTATAGAAGGAAATTCCGTGACCACCTGAAGGCAAGTACCACTACCTTCCTCGAGTTTGCTAACACAAAACGGAGATATTTCATGAAATGGCTGGAAGCAGCACATGTCTCTACTTTTACAGAACTCGTCAACCTGATGCTTGTTGAAGAATTCTTGAGACGTGTGCCGCCTCCTGTCCGCCTCTACTTAGCAGATAAAGAAGAAACCTACTACCTGAAGTGTGCTAAATCGGCTGACACTTACAGCCTCATCCACCGGCTGACACCCGAACCATCATCCAGTAAGAAGTCGTGGTACAGTTACGAGAAAGTGAGCCCCGATCAAGCTGGTTCGCAACTGTACTGCAAGTATTGTAGACTCTATGGACATACCATAGACAAGTGTGGTAAGTCTCAATACAAGGGAACCACTGACCAACAGAAACCCAAACCAACTCCTCCTAAGTCCGGTAAGCCTGTGATGAATGTTGGTGTCAATGTTAATGATCTTTCTCTTTTTCAGTAACCACCTGTATACTGGAACTGTCTCTGCCAACGGTTCAAATCCGGAGGGACGTTTCAAATTGAAGATCTTGAGGGACACAGCGGCTCTTCAATCGATTATCTTGAAGTCGGCTGTGCCCAACATCGTCTACACCGGAGAAACTGTCTTCATCACTGACCTCACTGCTACCACTCCATACCCTCTCGCCAGAGTCCACCTGGATTGTCCCTACGTGAACGGAGAAGTCCAAGTCGCCGTCAGGGAAAAGCCTTTTCCCATGCCTGGAGTGCAACTTCTCCTAGGCAACGACTTGGCAGAAGACCTGCAACCGACCAACCTGATCGTCATGGACAAACCCCAGGTGTGTAACTCTGTGCCAAGTAACCCTATTCTAGCGTATGTTCCAGCAGAGGTTCAAGAGTGATGAAGTTTCTCCTCCGGTTCTCGTGACCACCCGTGCACAAGCTGCACGTCCACAGCCAGCTGACTCTACTGCTACCGCTGTCCCTCAAGACCCTCAGAAACTACCCCCGCATCTGACCAAGTTGGAGTTCCGTAAGTTGCAGAGGGAAGATCTTACTTTAACACCATTGTTTTTCCAGGCTGAGACTCAACCCGACAGTATTCCTGGGTTCTTCCTAGAGAACGACTTGCTCTACCGCAGATATAGACCCAGTAAACTGGAGGAGGAGGGCGATTGGGCCAACATCGAACAACTTGTGATTCCTACCAGCCTGCGGCCCACTATTCTACACCTGGCCCACGGAGCGCTCTCCCACTACGGCTTCAACAAGACTTACCATGGAATTCGTCAAGACTACTACTGGCCAGGTATGGTAAATAGCGTCAAACAGTACGTAAAACAGTGTCATACATGTCAGATGGCAGGCAAACCGAACATCTCCATTCCCAGAGCGCCACTGATTCCCATACAGGTGCCTGCGGAACCTTTCCACACTCATAATAGACTGTGTTGGTCCTTTACCTCGGACCAGTTCAGGTAACGCCTACATCCTAACCATCCTGTGTCCTACCACCAGATTTCCCATAGCAGTTCCAGTGAAGAACATCACGGCTGCTACGGTTGTAAAACATCTATTGAAGATCTTCACTCAATACGGATTTCCCAGGGAGATTCAGAGCGACTGCGGTACCAACTTCACCAGTGATCTCTTCAAAAGGACACTGGAGGAGTTCAACATCAAACAGGTATTGTCCAGCCCCTATCATCCTGCTTCACAGGGTTCTCTTGAACGTAGTCATCAGACAATCAAAGCACTCTTGAAAAAGTTTTGTAGTGAAACCTCTAAGGATTGGGATAAGCAAATCGACCTTATAATGTGTATTTACAAAAGTCTCCCCAATGAGTCCCTAGGAGTATCTCCTTATGAGATGCTCTACGGCCGTAAGTGCCGTACTCCCCTTAAGGCTTTCAAAGACTCTCTCCGAGATGCCACCTTCAGTGAGCATCAGAATGTGCCCGTTTCTTCAAAACCTTCAACACATTCTAGAGAGAGTCCACCGCTTTGCCCATGATAATCTATTGAAAGCCCAGGAGAGGATGAAGACTCATTACGACCAGACCAGCAAAGTAAGAAAATTTAAGCCAGGAGACTTCATTCTAGCATACTTCCCTATCCCAGGTTCACCTTTACAAAACAGGTTCTCAGGACCCTACCACGTCCAAGAGTGCAGAAATAACAACAACTACGTCATAGACTCCAGATAGGCGGCGGAAGACCCAGCTGTGCCACGTCAACCTCCTGAAGCAATATAATGGTACTCCTCCCACTGTTCTGATTAACTGTTCTACCTTCACAGAACCCTACATCCACAGTGAGACCTTCCCAGCTTCTCCTCCCGAAAGCACTGACAAGGAGTCAGCGCTTTCTAATTCCGAAATCCTTAATGATCTTCCCAAATACTTTCAGGATAATAATCGTGCTCCGTTGCCATATTCTAATTCCACTCTCACCTCGTCAGATAAGCCCTTCATCCTCCATGTCGACGCCAGTGGTACCGACGTTGGTGGTGTCGTGATGCAGCAACGAGGCGAGGAGAATACACCTGTCAGCGACTACTGCTACAAGGAACTACGGAACAATTGGCAAGGAGCTACTCTTCATCATCCTGAAGCTCCAGCACTTCACTCCACACCTGCAAAGTGCTCGGTCCACCATCAACACGGACCACACCACCCTACACCTCCTGCAGCACGCCCACTTCTCATCTCAACGTCTTCTACTATGGGCTTGCTAACTGCAGAAATTCAACCTGGAGACACACTATACCAAGATTCTGACAACACCATAGCCGATGATCTCTCCAGAGTTTATGAAGTAGAAGCGACTCCATCCATTATTCCACCACATAACGACGTACTTCTTCCAGAACCGCAGGCTTCGGGGGAGAGTTGTGACGATAATCTCCTTCAAGAGATTGAGCCTGCTCTTCCCTCCAAAAATACGTCGATACATCTATATAAAACTACTATGGAAGAAATGTCCAACAACGACAACAACACCAGCAAGGTTTGCCAGAGCGCAAAACGTATGCAGCCAGGAACACCTGCTCAGCCTCAAACTGCCAAACTACCTGTCTTGCTGCCGGCTCCTCGCTGATTGGCCGCCGGTCTGGCTGCAACTGCACTCCACCCCCCCATACTACTTGATGTCTGGGGCCGCCACGACCTCAGTCCTCAGAATATTCAGTGCTTTCATACGGTTAACACTTCTTCCTGGTAGACTAAAGCTTTGGCTTACGTGTACTGAGAGAGGTGATAGCTTAAAGCCAATATTCCTGCACCCATTTTTTGTATATTGCACTTCTTGTTATTTTGCTCACTTGTCTTAACGTAACTTTTCATTGTGTCATTTAATTATTCTTATTATTTTGATTGATTGATTTTATTATACTAATTTGTATGTCCATTTTATTCATGTTTTGTTTATCTAACGTAATTAAAATTCCATTGTTAAAATTTACTTGTTTTGTGTGTCTTCTCCTTACCTTACCACAGACGAAGTTCCAAATTTTCTATTTTTTTTAATACTATGTGACGAGGCCATACCCCTAGCTTTGAACAGCCGAACACCAACGCGTTACCGTCACAATACATACATGCATACATGCATACATACATGCATACATGCATACATACATGCATACATGCATACATACATACATACATACATACATACACACACATACACTTACACCAGTTGATTGACAGTTGAGAGGCGGGACCAAAGAGCCAAAGCTCAACCCCCGCAAGCACAAATAGGTGAGTACATACACACATATATACATACATACATACATACATACATACATACATACATTATATACATTATATACATACATACATACACGTCCAGTCAGCATATAGCTATTTCGGGACAAAATCGAATACAGTTTAGATTGGTGAGACGCCACTGTGATGAGGAGTTTAAATATCACAGGAACTGTAGGTTAATGTGTGACATAGGTGAGGTTAGATGAGGCATCTACAAGCATCAGCTGGAGGCTGATGGAGTGTTGTGGAGGTTGCTGGTACTATGTCCAGATGTTGGAGGGTGGATTTGACTCTTCCCCCCTCCCTCCCCCCCACATTGACCACAGAACGTCTAAGGTTACTTTCCACTCTCGCTTACCAAGGGTATAACCCCCCCCCCCCTCAACACACACACATGCATCAGATTCTTAACTTACAATATTTATGATTTACCAATTTATGTTACTACACTGACTCTCAATTTCACAATATTGTATAAACTTTGATGAATCGCACGTCTATGGGTCATCCAATAATGTTAGCAGACTTCTAGATGTTACCACTGCTAGGTTTAGGCTCGGCTACAAGTACCTCTGGGAATTTGTAACATCTGATGATGTAGATTTGACTAAATGTAAACTCTGTCAGCAGAACTATTCGCATACTTTGCGTCATTATATAATGGAATGTGAAAAAATCGCGGAATTTAAAGATAACAACATCAATAGTGTCCATGAAATGTGTAAGTACTTCATTCATAATGATGTGCTGACCGAAATCTTAGCAAAGTATCCAAAATTTGCTTACTGTAGGTAATGCATGCACATGACTGTACAGCTGCCGCCCAGTTGGGTAAGTGTGCAGCACATGACTGTAAAGCTGCCGCCCAGTTGGGTGGGTATGGAGCACATGACTGTAAAGCTGCCGCCCAATTGGGTGGGTGTGGAACACATGACTGTAAAGCTGCCGCCCAGTTGGGTGGGTGTGGAGCACATGAGTGTAAAGCTGCCGCCCAGTTGGGTGGGTGTGGAGCAAGACTAGTAACCGTGCGACTCCTCATAGATGTAAAGTGCCTTGTATAGTGACTGTAGTGAGCCTCTTGTTGAATCACTTGTGACACAAAAGACTACTGATGTGTGTATTTGTGTGGGTGATTAAATATGTATGTGTATGTATATATGTATACGTATGAATATGTACATGTATGCATAAGTATGTGTACATTAATAATTTTGTAACTAGCGTCAAAAGATTGTTATTTGCTTAGCTAAACGAACTAGAGGGTTCAGTTCCTGAACTGATTATGTGCCTCTGTAATCCTTTACACCACCGCCCACGGGATGTGTATTATGGGGTGCATAATAAAGAAATAAAATTAATGGACCGAACCCCACAATTCATTTAGCTAAGCAAGTTACAATCTTGATGAGCTAGTTACATCATAAATGGGTTCGAGATCGACCACAAGTAGTGCATTACATAATTTATCAGTATTGTGCAGCCTGTGATCCCCGCCTGGCTGGATACTGGTGCCTAGCTAGTTTTCATGTGTCCGGACACCGGCGATAAGGTGGTATTATTTATTTAACTTAAGAGATATATATTTTTAAATGTTGTCACATTAACAGTTACATCTTTCTTTCTTCTGACATATAGATTTTTAAGATTAATTAAAATATATGGAAACTAATTATACAATTTATTGGCTGGTGTACAGGGCTTCACACTCTCAGAGCTAGCCATCAAGTAACTATCAAAAGGCATATATCTTCGCTTTCACTTCAGTTATATTTATGACAAAGGATTTTAAATGTAGCCTATCTTTTTATCTTTTTGATGACATAAAAACTTTCGTTAATTACAATATCTAGATCAACTAACATTGATTTTCAAAAGGTTGTATATTTTCCATCAATGGAGAGCATCAGCCAAGAAGCCTTCTTTAAAATATGAATATCTTTCCTCACCCAATAAGATCTAATCTCTGAATAAAACTCAAAAAACGACTTGATTGTAACCTATCCACCGCTGCCCATTGGATAGGGGAGAGGGGGTTATGTGTAGGATAAACATATCAATTGTGACACTAGCCCTCCATATATGTCAGTTGCTTAAATTATAAACTGTACTTGTGGTCGGTCGAGCCCATTGTTAATGTGACAATGTGCATTGACTTTTGTAACTAGCTTATCAAGATTATAACTTGCTTGGCTATATGAATTGTGGGGCTCAGTCCCTGAGCCCATTATGTGCCTCTGTAACACTCCACTATCGCTCATAGGATGGGTATGGGGTGCATAATAAATGAACTAAACTAATCTCTGCCTTTTTTATAACATATATAATTATAAGCTTTATTTGTGAATCTCAATTAATTAAACAATATATCACAGAGCCTGTATGGTTCGGTGAGATGAGCGAAGAGACATGGGAGATTTTACATAAGTACAGTACATGGTAGTAGCGAACGCATGTCAACGAATAACGAGTATATATAACAAAACTATTGTCCTATGAAGTAGATTTAACTTCCAAACATATATTTTTTAATAAATGTTAAATGTTTTCTGGCTAGTTATGTTAGATTTTATTAAAAATACATATTCCACTTGTTAACATTATAATTTAAATTTGTGATAATTTGTCCAGAGAAGTGCGACAACTGGATATGCCAACAAACACTTTCCAAACAACGATATATCTTGGATAAGTCGCTCCACAACATTGACGCTTGGATCGTCGACTTCCTTTGATGCTACTTATTTACTTATTTCATAATGAAATTATATTAGTTTGGAGTAAATATATGTTTTCTCATGTTCTGCATTCAGCACCCACATTATAGTGAGTAAATATACCATATTACTTCATTAATTATATTCATTGCTAAGAGGGTTTGAGTAGCTTTGGGTCTTTAGTGGACAGAATCTCCAATAGATGGGGCGAGAGTCGCCCCCATCTCTCTCGCCCGAGCAAGAGTTGAAACTTAATTTAAAAATGATATTTCTTTGTTCTCGAACATGATATATTTCATTGCATGCAATCATAATAATGTTCATATCTCGGTCTTTCTGGAGGCATATAAGATTTTAGGCTTTATTAGCGTATCTTTGTTAATTATACAATATATCGGCAAGTGCGTAGGCGTCTGTACTCCATGCCCGACAAGCTACTGAGCGCTACTATAAAAACATATGTATCTTCACTTGAGCTATAAATATGTATATTGTAATGTATTTAAAATGAAGCTCTTATTTCTATCTTGCTTAAGACATATAAAACATTTGTGTTTATTAACGAATTTACGTGAAATAAGCATTGATCTGGGAGAGAGATGCTCTGTCGTTCAGTCCGTACGGGGTGGAAACTCCATAATTTTTAAAAAACATGTATCTTCATTAGAACTTTAAATATGTCTATGGTAAAGTTCTTAAAGTGAAGCTTATATGTCTGCTTTTCTTGAGACATATAAAACATATATGTTTATTAACGAATTCACGTGAAATAAACATTGTTCTGAGAGAGAGTTGCTCGGTTGATCAATCTGTCCGGGGTCAAAGCTCTGCTATTATAAAAGTACACGTATCTTCGCTTTAAATTTAAATATGCCCATGGTAAGGTATTTAGAATGAAGCTTATATTTATATCTTTCTTGTAACATATAAAACTCTTACGTTTATTAAGGAATCTGTGTGAAATAGGCATGGTTCTGAGATGAATGCTGCGGTTTTTATTTAATTTATTTTGAGCTCGACGAGCAATGAAAACTGCCCCTTGTATAAAACTACAAATATCTTCGGTTTTACTTAAAATATTTGTCTGGTAGAGGTTTAACATGTAGATCGCGTTTTTGTCTTTCTTCTCACTAATAAATAATTTTGGTTTAATAAGTCATCAAGATGTTTTCAACAATATTTCACATGCATTTCATGTGAACAATGTATTTCAGCAATACAATACAACGAATACACACACACACACACACACACACACACACACACACACACACACACACACACACACACACATATATATATATATATATATATATATATATATATATATATATATATATATATATATATGTCGTACCTAGTAGCCAGAACTCACTTCTCAGCCTACTATGCAAGGCCCGATTTGCCTAATAAGCCTAGTTTTCATGAATTAATGTTTTTTCGACTACCTAACCTACCTAACCTAACCTAACCTAACGTTTTCGGCTACCTAACCTAACCTAACCTATAAAGATAGGTTAGGTTAGGTTAGGTAGGGTTTGTTAGGTTCAGTCATATATCTACGTTAATTTTAACTCCAATAAAAAAAATTGACCTCATACATAATGAAATGGGTAGCTTTATCATTTCATAAGAAAAAAATTTGAGAAAATATATTAATTCAGTAAAACTTGGCTTATTAGGCAAAATGGGCCTTGCATAGTAGGCTGAGAAGTGAGTTCTGGCTACTAGGTACGACATATATATATATATATATATATATATATATATATATATGTCGTACCTAGTAGCCAGAACTCACTTCTCAGCCTACTATTCAAGGCCCGATTTGCCTAATAAGCCAAGTTTTCCTGAATTAATATATTTACTATAATTTTTTTCTTATGAAATGATAAAGCAACCCTTTTCTCTATGTATGAGGTCAATTTTTTTTATTGGAGTTAAAATTAACGTAGATATATGACCGAACCTAACCAACCCTACCTAACCTAACCTAACCTATATTTATAGGTAAGGTTAGGTTAGGTAGCCAAAAAAAGCTAGGTTAGGTTAGGTTAGGTAGGTTAGGTAGACGAAAAAACATTAATTCATGAAAACTTGGCTTATTAGGCAAATCGGGCCTTGAATAGTAGGCTGAGAAGTGCGTTCTGGCTATTAGGTACGACATATATATATATATATATATATATATATATATATATATATATATATGTCGTACCTAATAGCCAGAACGCACTTCTCAGCCTACTATTCAAGGCCCGATTTGCCTAATAAGCCAAGTTTTCATGAATTAATGTTTTTTCGTCTACCTAACCTACCTAACCTAACCTAACCTAGCTTTTTTTGGCTACCTAACCTAACCTTACCTATAAATATAGGTTAGGTTAGGTTAGGTAGGGTTGGTTAGGTTCGGTCATATATCTACGTTAATTTTAACTCCAATAAAAAAAAAATTGACCTCATACATAGAGAAAAGGGTTGCTTTATCATTTCATAAGAAAAAATTATAGTAAATATATTAATTCAGGAAAACTTGGCTTATTAGGCAAATCGGGCCTTGAATAGTAGGCTGAGAAGTGAGTTCTGGCTACTAGGTACGACATATATATATATATATATATATATATATGTCGTACCTAGTAGCCAGAACTCACTTCTCAGCCTACTATTCAAGGCCCGATTTGCCTAATAAGCCAAGTTTTCCTGAATTAATATATTTACTATAATTTTTTTCTTATGAAATGATAAAGCAACCCTTTTCTCTATGTATGAGGTCAATTTTTTTTTATTGGAGTTAAAATTAACGTAGATATATGACCGAACCTAACCAACCCTACCTAACCTAACCTAACCTATATTTATAGGTAAGGTTAGGTTAGGTAGCCAAAAAAAGCTAGGTTAGGTTAGGTTAGGTAGGTTAGGTAGACGAAAAAACATTAATTCATGAAAACTTGGCTTATTAGGCAAATCGGGCCTTGAATAGTAGGCTGAGAAGTGCGTTCTGGCTATTAGGTACGACATATATATATATATATATATATATATATATGGCTACTGGGTACTAGGTACGACATATATATATATATATATATATATGTCGTACGACATATATATATATATATATATATATATATATATGTCGTACCTAGTAGCCAGAACGCACTTCTCGGCCTACTATGCAAGGCCCGATTTGCCTAATAAGCCAAGTTTTCCTGAATTATTATATTTTCTCATTTTTTTTTATGTCTTATGAGATGATAAAGCTACCCATTTCATTATGTATGAGGTCAATATTTTTTTATTGGAGTTAAAATTAACGTAGATATATGACCAAACCTAACCAACCCTACCTAACCTAACCTAACCTATCTTTATAGGTTAGGTTAGGTCAGGGAGCCGAAAAAGTTAGGATAGGTTTGGTTAGGGAGGTTAGGTAGTCGAAAAACAATTAATTCATGAAAACTTGGGTTATTAGGCAAATCGGGCCTTGCATAGTAGGCAGAGAAGTGCGTTCTGGCTATTAGGTACGACATATATATATATATATATATATATATATATATATATATATATATATATATATATATATATATATATATATATATATATATATATGTCGTACCTAGTAGCCAGAACGCACTTCTCAGCCTACTATGCAAGGCCTAATTTGCCTAATAAGCCAAGTTTTCATGAATTAATTATTTTTCGACTACCTAACCTACCTAACCTAACCTAACCTAACTTTTTCGGCTACCTATCCTAACCTAACCTATAGAGATAGGTTAGGTTAGGTTAGGTAGAGTTGGTTAGGCTCGGTCATATATCTACGTCAATTTTAACTCCAATAAAAAACAAATGACCTCATACATAATGAAATGGGTAGCTTTATCATTTCATAAGCAAAAAATTAGAGAAAATATATTAATTCATGAAAACTTGGCTTATTAGTCAAATCGGGCCTTGCATAGTAGGCTGGGAAGTGCGTTCTGGCTATTAGGTACGACATATATATATATATATATATATATATATATATGTCGTACCTAGTAGCCAGAACGCAATTCTCAGCCTACTATGCAAGGCCTGATTTGCCTAATAAGCCAAGTTTTCATGAATTAATATATTTTCTCTAATTTTTTTCTTGTGAAATGATAAAGCTACCCATTTCATTATGTATGAGGTCAATTTTTTTTATTGGAGTTAAAAATAACGTAGATATATGACCGAACCTAACCAACCCTACCTAACCTAACCTAACCTATCTTTATAGGTTAGGTTAGGTTAGGTAGCCGAAAAAGTTAGGTTAGGTTAGGTTAGGTAGGTTAGGTAGTCGAAAAACAGTTAATTCATGAAAACTTGGCTTATTAGGCAAATCGGGCCTTGAATAGTAGGCATAGAAGTGCGTTCTGGCTATTAGGTACGACATATATATATATATATATATATATATATATGTCGTACCTAGTAGCCAGAACTCACTTCTCAGCCTACTATTCAAGGCCCGATTTGCCTAATAAGCCAAGTTTTCATGAATTAATGTTTTTTCGACGACCTAACCTACCTAACCTAACCTAACCTACCTTTTTCGGCTACCTAACCTAACCTAACCTATAAAGATAGGCTAGGTTAGGTTAGGTAGGGTTGGTTAGGTTCGGTCATATATCTACGTTAATTTTAACTCCAATAACAAAAAATTTACCTCATACATAATGAAATGGGTAGCTTTATCATTTCATAAGGAAAAATTAGAGAAAATATATTAATTCAGGAAAACTTGGCTTATTAAGCAAATCGGGCCTTGCATAGTAGGCTGAGAAGTGCGTTCTGGCTATTAGGTACGACATATATATATATATATATATATATATATATATATATGTGTCGTACCTAGTAGCCAGAACGCACTTCTCAGCCTACTATGCAAGGCCAAATTTGCCTAATAAGCCAAGTTTTCCTGAATTAATATATTTTCTCAAATTTTTTTCTTATGAAAAGATAAAGCTACCCATTTCATTATGTATGAGGTAAATTTTGATTTATTTTAGTTAAAATTAACGTAGATATATGACGGAACCTAACCAACCCTACCTAACCTATCTTTATAGGTTAGGTTAGGTTAGGTTGCCGAAAAAGTTAGTTTAGGTTAGGTTAGGTAGGTTAGGTCGTCGAAAAACAATTAATTCATGAAAACTTGGCTGATTAGGCAAATCGGGCCTTGCATAGTAGGCTGAGAAGTGCGTTCTGGCTACTAGGTACAACATATATATATATATATATATATATATATATATATATATGTCGTACCTAGTAGCCAGAACTCACTTCTCAGCCTACTGTGCATGGCCCGATTTGCCTAATAAGCCTAGTTTTCATGAATTAATGTTTTTTCGACAACCTAACCTACCTAACCTAACCTAACCTAACGTTTTCGGCTACCTAACCTAACCTAACCTATAAAGATAGGTTAGGTTAGGTTAGGTAGGGTTGGTTAGGTTCGGTCATATATCTACGTTAATTTTAACTCCAATAAAAAAAAATTAACCTCATACATAATGAAATGGGTAGCTTTATCATTTCATAAGAAAAAAAATAGAGAAAATATATTAATTCAGTAAAACTTGGCTTATTAGGCAAATCGGGCCTCGCATAGTAGGCTGAGAAGTGAGTTCTGGCTACTAGGTACGACATATATATATATACATATATATATATATATATATATATATATATATATGTCGTACCTAGTAGCCAGAACTCACTTCTCAGCCTACTATTCAAGGCCCGATTTGCCTAATAAGCCAAGTTTTCCTGAATTAATATATTTACTATAATTTTTTTCTTATGAAATGATAAAGCAACCCTTTTCTCTATGTATGAGGTCAATTTTTTTTTATTGGAGTTAAAATTAACGTAGATATATGACCGAACCTAACCAACCCTACCTAACCTAACCTAACCTATATTTATAGGTAAGGTTAGGTTAGGTAGCCAAAAAAAGCTAGGTTAGGTTAGGTTAGGTAGGTTAGGTAGACGAAAAAACATTAATTCATGAAAACTTGGCTTATTAGGCAAATCGGGCCTTGAATAGTAGGCTGAGAAGTGCGTTCTGGCTATTAGGTACGACATATATATATATATATATATCATATATATATATATATATATATATATATATATATATATATATATATATATATATATATATATATATATATATCGTACCTAGTAGCCAGAACGCACTTCTCAGCCTACTATGCAAGGCCCATTTTGCCTAATAAACCAAGTTTTCATGAATTAATTATTTTTCGACTACCTAACCTACCTAACCTAACCTAACCTAACATTTTCGGCTACCTAACCTAACCTAACCTAACCTAACATTTTCGGCTACCTAACCTAACCTAACCTATAAAGATAGGTTAGGTTAGGTTAGGTAGGGTTGGTAAGGTTCGGTCATATATCTACGTTAATTTTAACTAATTAACGTAGCTATATTATGAAATGGGTAGCTTTATCATTTCATAAGAAAAAAATTAGAGAAAATATATTAATTCAGGAAAACTTGGCTTATTAGGCAAATCGGGCCTTGCATAGTAGGCTGAGAAGTGCGTTCTGGCTACTAGGTACGACATATTGATATATATATATATGTCGTACCTAGTAGCCAGAACGCACTTCTCAGCCTACTATGCAAGGCCCGATTTGCCTAATAAGCCAAGTTTTTATGAATTAATTGTTTTCGGCAACCTAACCTACCTAACCTAACCTAACCTAACTTTTTCGGCTACCTAACCTAGTCTAACCTATAAAGATAGGTTAGGTTAGGTAGGGTTGGTTAGGTTCGGGCATATATCTACGTTAATTTTAACTCCAATAAAAAAAATTACCTCATACATAATGAAATGGGTAGCTTTATCATTTCATAAGAAAAAAATTAGAGAAAATATATTAATTCAGTAAAACTTGGCTTATTAGGCAAATCAGGCCTTGAATAGTAGGCCGAGAAGTGCGTTCTGGCTACTAGGTACGACATATATATATATATATATATATATATATATATATATATATATATATATATATATATATATATATATATATATATATATATATGTCGTACCTAGTAGCCAGAACTCACTTTTTGGCCTACTATGCAAGGCCCGATTTGCCTAATAAGCCAAGTTTTCCTGAATTAATATATTTTTTCTAATTTTTTTCTTATGAAATGATAAAGCTACCCATTTCATTATGTATGAGGTCAATTTTTTTTATTGGAGTTAAAATTAATGTAGATATATGACCGAACCTAACCAACCCTACCTAACCTAACCTAACCTATCTTTATAGGTTAGGTTTGGTTAGGTAGCCGAAAAAGTTAGGTTAGGTTAGGTTAGGTAGGTTAGGTAGTCGAAAAACAATTAATTCATGAAAACTTGGCTTATTAGGCAAAACGGGCCTTGAATAGTAGGCTGAGAAGTGCGTTCTGGCTACTAGGTACGACATATATATATATATATATATATATATATATATATATATATATATATATATATATATATATATATGTCGTACCTAATAGCCAGAACGCACTTCTCAGCCTACTATTCAAGGCCCGATTTGCCTAATAAGCCAAGTTTTCATGAATTAATGTTTTTTCGTCTACCTAACCTACCGAACCTAACCTAACCTAGCTTTTTTGGCTACCTAACCTAACCTTACCTATAAATATAGGTTAGGTTAGGTTAGGTAGGGTTGGTTAGGTTCGGTCATATATCTACGTTAATTTTAACTCCAATAAAAAAAAATGACCTCATACATAGTGAAAAGGGCAGCTTTATCATTTCATAAGAAAAATATTATAGAAAATATATTAATTCAGGAAAACTTGGCTTATTAGGCAAATCGGGCCTTGCATAGTAGGCTGAGAAGTGAGTTCTGGCTACTAGGTACGACATATATATATATATATATATATATATATATATATATATATATATATATATATATATATATATTTATATATAAATTGTTGCAAGTCGAGCAGCAAAAATATTTTACATTGCACAACAAATGAGATTGGAAAAGCAGTATTGCCACCTCTGCTATACAGAAAAAATAGACCCCAGACACACCCTGTGGGTAGTAATGGACCCCCCATACCGACACTATGAGGGGTAGTGGACCCCATAATAACACTATGGGAGGTAGTGGACATTATACAAACACTATGGGCGGTAGTTGACTTCAAAGCGACCCTGTGGGCGGTAGTGGACCCCCTGCCGACCCTGTGGGCGGCAGTAGACCCGTAACGACCCTGTTGGTGGCAATGGACCCCTCCCCACCCTGTGGGCGGTAGTGGACCCCATACCGACCCTGTGGGTGTCAGTGGACTCTATACCGACCCTTTGGGTGGCAGTGGACCCCATTCCGACCCTGTGGGCAGTAGTGAACCCCCTACCGATCCTGTGGGCGGCAGATGACTCCCTACCAACCCTGTGGGCGGTAGTGGACCCTTTACCGACCCTGTGGGCGGTAGTGGACCCTATATACTAATCCTGTGGGCGATACTGGACCCTATACTCATCCTGTGGGCGGCAATGGACGTCATACACATCCAGTGGGTGTTATTGGACCCCATACTTATTCTGTGGGTGGTTGGAGCCCCATACCCATCCTGTGGGTGATAGTGGACGCCATAATCATCCTGTGGATGGTATTAAACCCCATACCCATCCTGTGGGTGGTTGTGAGCCCCATACAAATCCTGTCGGTGGTAGTGGACGCCATACACATCCAGTGGATGGTATTGGACCCCATACCCTTCCTGTGGGTGGAAGTGATCCCCAAGTTTGCAATAGTTTACCCCATAAACATTCCAACATAACATCGTTTTCTGTTAGCGTTCCTACGAAACATTCTTTAAAGATTTTTAAAACGCAAACTATGGTATATAATATTGATTGGTGAAGCACTGTTATTCTATGTAATAATTTATAGTGCTTATTATAATTTACTAAGAACAACTAATATTTCTCAAAACAAAACTACGAGCCTTCAATAGGATGTAGCTGATCTGTAATATTCTAAGAGCATGGACAATAGTAGGTAAATTTCACAACCCATGTTGGACCTGAAAACTACAATTTTCCTTATAATTGAACCAATCACGACTTTTCTGCTATCTATGTTGATGGACGGGTACTGTGAGACGTAAATTGGTACGTGAGGAAGAGTTTGGGCCTTGGTAGAAAAGGTAACTGGAAATATATCACATATGTACTAAATCACATTCAACATATTGACTTCAAGCATTAAGTCATATATGTGCTGTCTTGTGTGAGAACGGGTTGCTCCTAGAGAGAGGGGCGAAGATCTCCCCGAATTCCTTTTGAGAAGGCGGATGGAATGGTACACACATTCTGACACCTCTTATAATAACCGAAGTCATATATATATATATATATATATATATATATATATGTCGTACCTAGTAGCCAGAACTCACTTCTCAGCCTACTATTCAAGGCCCGATTTGCCTAATAAGCCAAGTTTTCCTGAATTAATATATTTTCTCTAATTTTTTTCTTATGAAATGATAAAGCTACCCATTTCATTATGTATGAGGTCAATTCGTTTTATTGGAGTTAAAATTAACGTAGATATATGACCGAACCTAACCAACCCTACCTAACCTAACCTAACCTATATTTATAGGTAAGGTTAGGTTAGGTAGCCAAAAAAAGCTAGGTTAGGTTAGGTTAGGTAGGTTAGGTAGACGAAAAAACATTAATTCATGAAAACTTGGCTTATTAGGCAAATCCGGCCTTGATTAGTAGGCTGAGAAGTGCGTTCTGGCTATTAGGTACGACATATATATATATATATATATATATGTCGTACCTAATAGCCAGAACTCACTTCTCAGCCTACTATGCAAGGCCCGATTTGCCTAATAAGCCTAGTTTTCATGAATTAATGTTTTTTCCACTACCTAACCTACCTAACCTAACCTTACCTAACGTTTTCGGCTACCTAACTTAACCTAACCTATAAAGATAGGTTAGGTTAGGTTAGGTAGGGTTGGTTAGGTTCGGTCATATATCTACGTTAATTTTAACTCCAATAAAAAAAAATTGACCTCGTACATAATGAAATGGGCAGCTTTATCATTTCATAAGAAAAAAATTAGAGAAAATATATTAATTCAGTAAAACTTGGCATATTAGGCAAATCAGGCATTGCATAGTAGGCTGAGAAGTGAGTTCTGGCTACTAGGTACGACATATATATATATACAATATATATATATATATATATATATATATATATATATGTCGTACCTAGTAGCCAGAACGCATTTCTCAGCCTACTATGCAAGGCCCGATTTGCCTAATAAGCCAAGTTTTCCTGAATTAATATATTTTCTCTATTTTTTTTCTT
>NW_025566930.1:87500-109810 GCF_020424385.1 Procambarus clarkii | reverse complement strand
AGGTGATGCTCGACCCTGAAGATGAGGACCAAGAACATAAAAGTGAGCACATGAAGATGTGCTCATTTTGGTGAGATCCACATCACACTCCTGGTCACATTGTTACCCACACACTTCCCGACACACACTCCCACACACACACTCCCATACACTCCCCACACACTCCCACACTCCCCCACACACTCCCCTACACACTCCCCCACACACTCCCCACACACTCCCCCACACACTCCCCACACACTCCCCCACACACTCCCACACACTCCCCACACACTCCCACACTCCCTACACACTCCCCCACACACTCCCCCACACACTCCCCACACACTCCCCCCACACACTCCCACACACTCCCCACACACTCCCACACTCCCCTACACACTCCCCCACACACTCCCCCACACACTCCCCTACATACTCCCCCACACACTCCCCCACACACTCCCCCCACACACTCCCCTACACACTCCCCCACACACTCCCCACACACTCCCCTACACACTCCCCCACACACTCCCCTACACACTCCCCCACACACTCCCTCACACACTCCCCCACACCCCCACACTCTCCCCCCACTCCACAACCACACTCCTACGACCCTCCCCCCCCCCTGGCCACAGACACACATTTCCTCACACAAGAAAGCGCAGCATTTAGATAAACGAAGCGTCTCACTAGCCAGCGCCTCACCTTACCAAACGACCTGATTTCGATGATAACAAGGTAATTATTTCAAGTGATTTGCATGCGTCATCCAGGTTAATTACCTCTTTCACTGTAATTACACCAAGACTCATTTAATTTGGGCAAGGAAAACTCTCGTTTTCTCTCAAAGGCTTCTTTTTCTTCTCTCTCTCTCTCTCTCTCTCTCCCCCTCTCTCTCTCTCTCTCTCTCTCTCTCTCTCTCTCTCTCTCTCTCTCTCTCTCTCTCTCTCTCTCTCTCTCTCTCTAATTGGAATAGAACCCGCTGGGTTGTTCGTCCTGACACTTGTTCCAAGAGGCTGATGAGACACTTGTAAGACACTTGTGAGACACATTTAACTGTCTCAAACACTAACAACGGGAGAGTTAGGGTCACGACACATATCTTGTACTGCCTCGTCTGGGGCATTACAAGTCAGTGTTAACACTGAAAATCACAACTTTTCCCACGCCCTGTATGGCTATTTGATGGAACTTGAGACCAAACCCAAGAATTCCCATGTATATAATTCTCACCAATGCTGCAGGAATGTGTTCAGCATGCACGTAGAGTGTTCAGCATGCACGTAGAATGTTCAGCATGCACGTAGAATGTTCAGCATGCACGTAGAATGTTCAGCATGCACGTAGAGTGTTCAGCATGCACGTAGAATGTTCAGCATGCACGTAGAGTGTTCAGCATGCACGTAGAATGTTCAGCATGCACGTAGAGTGTTCAGCATGCACGTAGAATGTTCAGCATGCACGTAGAATGTTCAGCATGCACGTAGAATGTTCAGCATGCACGTAGAATGTTCAGCATGCACGTAGAATGTTCAGCATGCACGTAGAGTGTTCAGCATGCACATAGAGTGTTCAGCATGAACGTAGAATGTTCAGCATGCACGTAGAATGTTCAGCATGCACGTAGAATGTTCAGCATGCACGTAGAGTGTTCAGCATGCACGTAGAGTGTTCAGCATGCACGTAGAGTGTTCAGCATGCACGTAGAATGTTCAGCATGCACGTAGAGTGTTCAGCATGCACGTAGAATGTTCAGCATGCACGTAGAGTGTTCAGCATGCACGTAGAGTGTTCAGCATGCACGTAGAGTGTTCAGCATGCACGCAGAGTGTTCAGCATGCACGTAGAATGTTCAGCATGCACGTAGAGTGTTCAGCATGCACGTAGAATGTTCAGCATGCACGTAGAGTGTTCAGCATGAACACCGGCGTTCAGTTCCACTCCACCACCACCACAACTCACATGCTGGTGGGGGGGGGGGCGTGGGGGGGGCGTGGGGGGGGGGGGCCGTGGGGGGGGGGCGTGGGGGGGGGCGTGGGGGGGGGCGTGGGGGGGGGCGTGGGGGGGGGGGCGTGGGGGGGGGCGTGGGGGGGGGCGTG
The DNA here is from genome assembly GCF_020424385.1 of Procambarus clarkii. Lineage (NCBI taxonomy): Eukaryota > Metazoa > Arthropoda > Malacostraca > Decapoda > Cambaridae > Procambarus > Procambarus clarkii. The sequence continues at coordinate 107,723 of NW_025566930.1, read as the reverse complement.
GGGGGGGGGTCAAGAGTAAACTAATTAAACTAGCAAAGTGCTAATTTAAATCTGGTCAAATTACTCAGCTAGTTTTTCCCCCCATTGGTCACAACTAATTATACTCATGAGCTAAACATCTTCCCAAGATTTACAAACACTGATTATCTGTATTTATAACTTCTGTCCAAAGGTGCACTAAACGCCTTTGGAAGGAAAAAAACACTTCAAATAGTTCCAACAATAGGAGACAGAATGCCTCCCCGATGCCCAACTTAGAGCCACGATTACGGCGCAGCAGAGAACAGAAAAAACTTGATGTTTTGAACTTAGTTCATTATATATATATATATAAAGCCACAGTTGTGAGCCAGTGGGGGGAGTGGGGGAAGGGAGGGGGGGGGGGAGTTGTAACTATCCCTCAAGAGTTGTGGAATAGTTGTAAATGATGTCATAAGAGAGATTAATTACTCTTTTTATGGTAATTTCTGCTAATTTTCCTACACAGCTCCTTCTGGCCTCTGCCACCCCCTTCTCCTCCTCCTCCGCTCTTTCTCCTCACCTCTTTCCTTCCTCTTCCCCCTTTTCCCTTCTTCTCTTCCTCTCCCTTTCTCTCTTATTTTCTTTTTCTTCATTCATTTCCCTCTCCATTCACTGCTTCAATAACACTATTCTACTTACCTTCTTTCTCCTTCTCCTCGACATTCTCCTCTACTTCTCTCCTCCTCCTTCTCCTTCCATTCCCCTCCCACGCCCCTCTCCCTCCCTCCCCCCTCTCTACGGGTATAGTGGGAAAGTAGAGAGGAGGCTAAACGAGACTGGAAGGGATTAAAGCAATAGTGAAAGAGAGGGGGAATAGATAAAGAAGAGAAAGGAGGAGGAGAAGAGCGCGGAGAAGGAAGAGGACAGGTGAATGAGAAGAGAGGATACATATACAACCCTCTTGTCAACATACGAAAACACGCCGCCTTTACACACAGTAAACAAACATCAAACCAAACACCCTTCTCTTCCACACACACAAACACCCTTCTTTTCCACACACACAAACACCCTTCTCTTCCACACACACAAACACCCTTCTCTTCCACACACATACAAACACCCTTCTCTTCCACACATACAAACACCCTTCTCTTCCACACATACAAACATCCTTCTCTTCCACACACACAAACACCCTTCTTTTCCACACATACAAACACCCTTCTTTTCCACACATACAAACACCCTTCTCTTCCACACACATACAAACACCTTTCTGTTCCACACATACAAACACCCTTCTCTTCCACACACATACACAAACACCCTCCTCTTCCACACATACAAACACCCTTCTCTTCCACACACACAAACACCCTTCTCTTCCACACATACACAAACACCCTTCTCTTCCACACATACAAACACCCTTCTCTTCCACACACACAAACACCCTTCTCTTCCACACATACAAACACCCTTCTCTTCCACACACACACACAAACACCCTTCTCTTCCACACACACAAACACCCTTCTCTTCCACACACACAAACACCCTTCTCTTCCACACACACAAACACCCTTCTCTTCCACACACACAAACACCCTTCTCTTCCACACACACACACAAATACCCTTCTCTTCCACACATACAAACACCCCTTCTCTTCCACACATACAAACACCCTTCTCTTCCACACACACACACAAATACCCTTCTCTTCCACACATACAAACACCCCTTCTCTTCCACACACACAAACACCCTTCTCTTCCACACACACAAACACCCTTCTCTTCCACACACACACACAAATACCCTTCTCTTCCACACATACAAACACCCCTTCTCTTCCACACACACACACAAACACCCTTCTGTTCCACACACACAAACACTTCTATCCTCCAAAATACAAACACGATCCCACCAAGCACAGGACGAAAATACAACGTTCCTACAACATTCGAACAAGTTATAATAACGACCTAACAAGTTGTAACAAGTTTCTAACACGTCATCAAAACTGTACAGTAAGTCGTAACAACTTTGTAACAGGTTGTTAACCCGGTAACAAGAGGGACCATTATGTTATGTGCTTGCAGGGGGGAATCATCCCCCCCCCCTTGTATAGACCCCACACAAACCATACCTGTCCACAGTATACCGACCATACAGGTCGGCGTTCAATCCCCGACCTTCCACAAGTGGTGGGGGTACCATTCCTTTCCCCTCTCCCATGTCCCATCCCAAATCCTTATCCTGATCCATTGCAAGTGCTATATAGTCGTAATGGCTTGGTACTTTTTCCCCTGATAATTCCCTCCTTCCTCTTCTCTTCAACACAATTCCTTTCCCTCTCTCTTCAGCTACCATTTCCTCCTCATGGCCCTCATTCTTGCCAGGCATCTCATCTCAGCCTGACCAGCTCCTGGCCTTATGTGTGTCACTCAAAAACTCCAACACAAATTTATCTTAGATGCAAACTGGGTTAAGGTCATGCTGGGAGGCGCGTTCTGGCGACATATTTAGGATATATACAAGAGTTGTTACATTCTTGTACAGCCACTAGTACGCGTAGCGTTTCGGGCAAGTCCTTAATCCTATGGTCCCTGGAATACGATCCCCGCCGCGAAGAATCGTTTTTTCATCCAAGTACACATTTTACTGTTGCGTTAAACAGAGGCTACAGTTAAAGATTTGCGCCCAGTAAATCCACCCCGGCCAGGATACGAACCCATGACATAGCGCTCGCGGAACGCCAGGCGAGTGTCTTACCACTACACCACGGAGACTACATATTCTGCTTGGTGACAACACACAGGACAACAGGAGAATTATCAGAAGGTATAAAAGAGTTAATGTAGTGAAATATATAAAATGGAGAAGGTTGGATTATGGGTACAATGTGAACGACATGACAAGGATTAGATGACTTACAGATTGAGTAAGATGATTTAGAGATAGAGTGAGATGAGTTAGAGATGAGTTAGATTAGTTGGAGATAGTTGACCCATCACTCAACACAGAGGTTTAAAAAGGAATATGACAAAAATAACTTTTGAAAAATCATATTCGACGACTTACAGGAAGGAAGGAAGGAAGGGGGCCCATGAGCCGAGGCTCGACCCCCCTACAAGCACAGCTACATATGGACACACAACCCCCCCCCCCCCTCCACACAACTAACAACACAGAGAAAGCAACAAATATATAGCTACAGGTTATTCTCCATTTTACCCCACACAGTATTTTCTTTCCCCGCCACAAAATGCGTCCTTGTGGCAACTTTCAGGGCCAGAGGGGAACCCACTAGGGAGAAAACTTCCTCGAGTCGCTAAAATTTCCCTAAAAAAAGTCGCTGTTATAACAGTAAGTTCGTAGTTGACAGGGGAAACCTGACTCGGATATTTTTCCCCTAGACAGTTGTTTACAAGGGGATTAAGGATGTGCTTATGGGTGCTTGATTTGTTGTTTGGTGGTCTGGAGGCTGACGGGAGGTAGACAGGTGGTTGGGGGGGAGGGGGGGGATAGAGGGACGGTTGTCGGGGACAGACAGACAGGTGTGACGATGGAGGGGAAGGGAGATAAGGAGGCTTACAGGTGGTCAGTAAATGGAATAGTGTCACAGCACAGGTTGAGGTTGCTTCCTGACACACACACACACACACACACACACACACACACACACACACACACACACACACACACACACACACACACACACACACACACACACAAACGCACACACACGTGCATTGAAAGAGAGAGAAGGGGAAAGGAAATACCAGTAGAAAGCACTAAGCTATTGCGACAATATAGACCCCCCTTCCCCCCTGGGAAGGGGGGTCAGGATAAGGATTTGGGATGGGACGGAGGGAAAGGAATGGTGTACCCAACCACTTGTGGACGGTCGGGGATTGAACCACATAGAGAGAGAGAGAGAGAGAGAGAGAGAGAGAGAGAGAGAGAGAGAGAGAGAGAGAGAGAGAGAGAGAGAGAGAGAGAGAGAGAGAGAGAGAGAGAGAGAGAGAGAGAGAGAGAGAGAGAGAGAGAGAGAGAGAGACTAGTACCAACATTGTTGTCGTGAGCCCCTGAGAGCATGCAGGGAGTATAGCCGACCATGACTACTGGCAGCTATAGGAGCCGGAGACCAAGAGCTAAGACTTCCACAAACATGAGCTGGGAAATACAATTTGGTTGAGAGACTGTGTGGACACTCACCCTCCTCCCCTCTTGACCCCCTCCCCCCCTCCCCCCCCCCTCAACCATCTCATTCCACTTCCTCTGCCAATACCAGGAAGAAAACACCAGACTTAAATCTCCAAGGGAACACTGAGTGCCGGATGCTGCAACGCCCCCCCCCCTATCTTCCCCTTCCCCCCTACTCCACATCCCCCTCCCATGTCAACCCCCATTACCCAACCTCCCCCTTACCTTCCATTTCCTGTCCCCACCCATTTCATACCATCTACCCCTTCCTCTAACCATATCCCTCCGGCTCCCTAACAATTCCCCCCCTCCCTTAACTCCACAACCCCCTTAACCCTCCTCCATCCCCCCACCCCAGAAGCAGCATGACCCCTAAAAACCTGTTCTCAAGCCAAAGGGATCAACCTCATGAAGCTACGCTGATCCCTCTCATCGAGATCTTAACGACGTCTTTAAATATTACCTGCTTGGCCTTGAAGCTCTGTCTGTGACCTTTGACCCCTTCATTGCCACCTCTGATCCTTCCCTTGCGACCTCTGATCCTCCCTGTGACCTCTGGCCTTCCCTGTGACCTCTGATCCTTCACAGTGACCTCTGACCTTCCCTGTGACCTCTGACCTTCCCCTGTGACCTCTGATCCTTCACAGTGACCTCTGACCTTCACAGTGACCTCTGATCCTTCACAGTGACCTCTGATCCTTCACAGTGACCTCTGACCCTTCACAGTGACCTCTGATCCTTCACAGTGACCTCTGATCCTTCACAGTGACCTCTGATCCTTCACAGTGACCTCTGAAACTTTCCTTCTGACCTCTGCTACTCCCTGTGACCTTTGACCCTTCGTTGTGACCTTCAGTTACTAAACGAATTCAAAGTTACATAGCCGGGCCCCTTCCATGGATTCATAAACGCATATGAATACACCTACAAATAAATACCGCCATGTATATATAGCATACATATGTGCAATGCAGTGGAGAAAATCCACAACTGACTCACTCTAGACATGTGTATATGTTCTGTGAAGAGTTTATGAGTTGAGCAAATGTGTCATGTGTCACTGTGCATGTGTAGGTACGTATGATCACACATGCATGATCTCACACGCATGATCACACACGCATGATCACACACGCATGATCTCACACGCATGATCTCGCCCGCATGATCACACACGCATGATCACACCCGCATGATCACACACGCATGATCTCACCCGCATGATCTCACACGCATGATCTCACACGCATGATCTCACACGCATGATCTCACCCGCATGATCACACACGCATGATCTCACACGCATGATCTCACACGCATGATCTCACACGCATGATCTCACACGCATGATCTCACAGAGCAATAACTATAAGTCAGAGAGATAGAGATAGACAGACAGACAGTCCGAACGATCGACCGATTGTACCATGGGCAGAGTTTCCCTCACCCTGATGATCCTGTTCACCTAGCAGTAAATAGGTACCTGGGAGTTAGACAGCAGCTACAGGCTGCTTTCTGTGTGTTTGTGTGTGTGTGTGTGTGTGTGTGTGTGTGTGTGTGTGTGTGTGTGTGTGTGTGTGTGTGTGTGTGTGTGTGTGTGTGTGTGTGTGTGTGTGGAAAAAAATAATTGATTGACAGTTGAGAGGCGGGCCGAAAGAGCCAAAAAAGCTCAACCTTCGCGAGCACAACTAGGTGAGTACACACACACACACACACACACACACACACACACACACACACACACACACACACACACACACACACACACACACACACACACACACACACACACACACAAAGGCCAAAGCTAGAATATGCGGCGGTTGTATGGTGCCCTTATCTTAAGAAGCACATCAACAAACTGGAAAAGGTGCAAAGACATGCTACTAAGTGGCTCCCAGAACTGAAGGGCAAGAGCTACGAGGAGAGGTTAGAGGTATTAAATATGCCAAAACTAGAAGACAGAAGAAAAAGAGGTGATATGATCACTACATACAAAATAGTAACAGGAATTGATAAAATCGATAGGGAAGATTTCATGAGACCTGGAACTTTATGAACAAGAGGTCATAGATATAAACTAGCTAAACACAGATGCCGAAGAAATATAAGAAAATTCACTTTCGCAAACAGAGTGGTAGACGGTTGGAACAAGTTAGGTGAGAAGGTGGTGGAGGCCAAGACCGTCAGTAGTTTCAAAGCGTTATATGACAAAGAGTGCTGGGAAGACGGGACACCACGAGCGTAGCTCTCATCCTGTAACTACACTTAGGTAATTACACACACACACACACATACACACAGAGAACTGTCGGAAAGCCTTTGACACAGTACCCCATAAAAGGCTGATGCATAAGCTGGAGAAACAGGCAGGAGTAACTGGTAGGGCGCTCCAGTGGATAAGGGAGTACCTAATCAATAGGAAGCAGAGAGTTACAGTGAGGGGGAGAGACCTCAGAATGGCGTGAAGTCACCAGTGGAGTCCCACAGGGCTCTGTACTTGGACCTATCCTGTTTCTGATATACGTAAATGATCTCCCAGAGGGTATAGACTCATTCCTCTCAATGTTTGCTGACGACGCCAAAATTATGAGAAGGATTAAGACAGAGAAGGAGAGCTTGAGGCTTCAAGAAAACCTGAACAAGCTGCAGGAATGGTCGAACAAATGGTTGTTAGAGTTTAACCCAAGCAAATGTAATGTAATGAAGATAGGGGTAGAAAGCAGGTGAATAGATACAAGGTATCATTTGGGAGATGAAATACTTCAGGAGTCAGAGAGAGAGAAAGACCTGGGGGTTGATATCACGCCAGACCTGTCCCCTGAAGCTCATATCAGGAGGATAACATCAGCGGCATATGCCAGGTTGGCTAATATAAGAACGGCCTTTAGAAACTTGTGTAAGGAATCTTTCAGAACATTATATACCACATATGTCAGACCAATCCTGGAGTATGCGGCTCCAGCATGGAGTCCATATCTAGTCAAGCATAAGACTAAACTGAAAAAGGTTCAAAGGTTTGCCACCAGACTAGTACCCGAGCTGAGAGGTATGAGCTACGAGGAGAGACTACGAGAATTAACCCTCACTTCGTTTGAAGACAGAAGAGTTAGGGGGACATGATCACCACATTCAAGATTCTCAAGGGAATCGACAGGGTAGATAAAGACAGGCTATTTAACACAAGGGGCACACGCACTAGGGGACACAGGTGGAAACTGAGTGCCCAAATGAGCCACAGAGATATTAGAAAGAACTTTTTTAGTGTCTGAGTGGTTGACAAATGGAATGCATTAGGAAGTGATGTGGTGGAGGCTGACTCCATACACAGTTTCAAGTGTAGATATGATAGAGCCCAGTAGGCTCAGGAACCTGTACACCTGTTGATTGACGGTTGAGAGGCGGGACCAAAGAGCCAGAGCTCAACCCCCGCAAGCACAATTAGGTGAGAACAATTAGGTGAGTACACACATACACACACACACACACACACACACACACACACACACACACACACACACACACACACACACACACACACACACACACACACTTCACAGTATTCAAATTTAAACCAGTAAATAACTCCTTGGAGATACTTTATTAATTTCTCTATTACGCAACTTTGAGACGCTGAACTCTGTGGAGGCGGAACCCTCAAAGTTTATATTTTTATACTTTCGTCCAGAGAAAGTTACTTTTAGAGCCATTTAAAAGTTAGAAGAATGTTTTTGTTGTGTGAGTTTGGTTAGAGAGAGAGAGAGAGAGAGAGAGAGAGAGAGAGAGAGAGAGAGAGAGAGAGAGAGAGAGAGAGAGAGAGAGAGAGAGAGAGAGAGAGAGAGAGAGAGAGAGAGAGAGAGAGAGAGAGAGAGAGAGAGAGAGGGGCAGACACACACACACAAAACAATTACCAAAGTGGTATCGAACCCTAGCCGACAGGTGGGTTTCTCTATTGCAAATGACCCACCGTTTGTCCTTGGCACCTACACCGGCCCTGTGCCTCTGTGCTGGAGGCGGGAGGGAGGCTGAGAGTGTGTGTGGGAGAGGAGAGCTGTGGGAGGGATGGATGCTGGAGGGATGGAGTGGGAAGGGAGAGGCAGGAAGGGAAGCCTGGTAAAACCTGGATTTACTGTTGCTAATTACATGTAAGGCGTACTTCAGAGGGAGTCAGGAACAGCCGGCGAGCACAAGCTGTTCCGGCGCCTGGATCGTGGCCAGCACCTGCTGCCTCGACACTCTGGGTGGCAGTGGTGGCATCTGTCCTGCAGGTGTCATCTTTATTGCTGACATTTGTAAGTTGCAGAGTTTTCAACAAGCACTTGGATGTGGGTGTTGTGCAATTATCTCTAGACACGCCATCCTTGCGTGTCAGGACAAAGTGGTAAGCCAGTATGGTGCACTTGGAAGGGACACGAAGACATGACAGGCGCTGGAACAAGAGTGAAGGAACAGTGCCTCGCCACATGTGACATCGGGAATGGAACGCTGGCCTGCAAAGGAGCGAGGCCGCCACGCTACCAGCCCAAGCGGAAGGTCTATAGACGCGTCAACTTGCGAGTGTATCTATGTATTTAGCTGTGACATTTTTAGCATGTGTGTAGTGAATGACAGAGTTACATCAGAGACAGACAAGTTTACAGAGGTGCGGACCTGAGGACAGGACGTGGATGACGTTGTGAGTAGTTTAATGAACAAATCCACAAGGGGCCGTGATGAGGATTCGAACCTGCGTCCGGGAGCATCCCAGACACTGCCTTAATCGACTAATGTAAGTAGTTTTTCATTCATAAACAGATGGTTCAATGGGTGGAGTAGCGATCATTTGGCTCCTTGCTAATGAGGACGGGTTGCTTAGTCAACACAGTACTACGGACGTCACCTCTGCTATTACCACTACTGATCTTACCACCAGTACCATCACCACAACTACCACCACCACCACAACTACCACCATCACCACAACTACCACCATCACCACAACTACCACCACCACCACAACTACCACCACCACCACAACTACCACCATCACCACAACTACCACCACCACCACAACTACCACCACCACCACAACTACCACCATCACCACAACTACCACCACCACCACAACTACCACCACCACCACAACTACCACCACCATCACAACTACCACCATCACCACAACAACCACCACCACCACAACTACCACCATCACCACAACTACCACCATCACCACAACTACCACCACCACCACAACTACCACCATCACCACAACTACCACCACCACCACAACTACCACCACCACCACAACTACCACCATCACCACAACTACCACCATCACCACAACTACCACCACCACCACAACTACCACCATCACCACAACTACCACCACCACCACAACTACCACAACTACCACCACCACCACAACTACCACCATCACCACAACTACCACCACCACCACCACAACTACCACCATCACCACAACTACCACCACCACCACAACTACCACCATCACCACAACTACCACCACCACCACAACTACCACCACCACCACAACTACCACCATCACCACAACTACCACCACCACCACAACTACCACAACTACCACCACCACCACAACTACCACCATCACCACAACTACCACCACCACCACCACAACTACCACCATCACCACAACTACCACCACTACCACCACAACTACCACCATCACCACAACTACCACCACCACCACCACAACTACCACCATCACCACAACTACCACCACCACCACAACTACCACCATCACCACAACTACCACCATCACCACAACTACCACTATCACCACAACTACCACTATCACCACAACTACCACTATCACCACAACTACCACTATCACCACAACTACCACCACCACCACAACTACCACCACCACCACAACTACCACCACCACCACAACTACCACCATCCCCACAACTACCACCACCACAACTACCACCACCACCACAACTACCACCATCACCACAACTACCACCACCACCACAACTACCACCATCACCACAACTACCACCATCACCACAACTACCACCATCACCACAACTACCACCACCACCACAACTACCACCACCACCACAACTACCACCATCACCACAACTACCACCACCACCACAACTACCACCATCACCACAACTACCACCATCACCACAACTACCACCACCTCCACAACTACCATTACCACCACAACTACCACTATCACCACAACTACCACCATCACCACAACTACCACCACCACAACTACCACCACCACCCCAACTACCACCATCACCACAACTACCACCACCACCACAACTACCACCACCACCACAACTACCACCACCACCACAACTACCACCATCACCACAACTACCACCACCATCACAACTACCACCACCACCATCAGAGCCACTACCATAAAGCCAAAATGGAAAAAGTAAAGAGGTTTTCGACAAGATTGGTGCCAGAGAAAGAGGGTTAACCCGTGAGGCTGGGCTCATGGAACACAATGTTGCACCCTTAGAGGACAGAAGGAACAGAGGGAAAATGATCACCACATACAAGATACTGAGAGGGAGAATAAAGAAAGTGGACAAGATAGTATTTTCCAACTGAGAGAAAGCAGGACGAGAGGACACAGGTGGAAAATAGAAACGCAAATGAGTCGAATGAAAGTAAGTATACATAACCTGTACCGTATACGTTGGGTCTGATCAACAAGGTGGGAATGTGGGTGTCCCCTGCTGGTGTCCGTGGGGCCTGCTAGCACCCCCCTTAACACCCCCTAATCCCCTTGCCCCTAACATAAAAGGCGTTTCCATTACCGGAGTGGCTGAGGGGGTCGTTACCACCCGCCCCTGTCGTCCAGGACCGTTACTACGGGGACTCACCCCACCGCCGGCGCCCTCGTCCGGTAGATGGTTGGGGCGATAACTACCAGATTGGGGATCGGGCGGTGTTCAGGGCGTTGAATGTTGCATCTGGGGACCTGCGACGGTCTGTTGGACCTGGGAGACGGTCTGTTGGACCTGGGAGACGGTCTGTTGGTCCTGGGAGACAGTCTGTTGGACCTGGGAGACGGTCTGTTGGACCTGGGAGACGGTCTGTTGGACCTGATCACCTGGGAGACGGTCTGTTGGACCTGGCAGACAGTCTGTTGGACCTGGGAGACAGTCTGTTGGACCTGATGACCTGGGAGACGGTCTGTTGGACCTGGGAGACGGTCTGTTGGTCCTGGGAGACGGTCTGTTGGACCTGATGACCTGGGAGACGGTCTGTTGGACTTGGGAGACGGTCTGTTGGTCCTGGCAGACAGTCTGTTGGACCTGGGAGACAGTCTGTTGGACCTGATGACCTGGGAGATGGTCTGTTGGACCTGGGAGACGGTCTGTTGGACCTGATGACCTGGGAGACGGTCTGTTGGACCTGGGAGACGGTCTGTTGGACCTGGGAGACGGTCTGTTGGACCTGGGAGACGGTCTGTTGGACCTGATGACCTGGGAGATGGTCTGTTGGACCTGGGAGACGGTCTGTTGGAGCTGATGACCTGGGAGACGGTCTGTTGGACCTGGGAGACGGTCAGCTGGACCTGGAAATCTGTGGTGCAAATCCTGGGGATTTGGAGGAGTGGATTTGTGGTCTTTGAGAAAGCTCCCAGAGGCTCGGAGGGCGACCTGGTGGGTGAGGGGAGGAGTCTGGCGCCCGTGATGGAGGCCTGGGAATCTGGAGGCCTGAAACATCAAGGCGTGCTAGTGGGAGTGTCATGCATTAGGATCTGGAGGATGACCTGGAGGATGACCTGGAGGATGACCTGGTGGCCCTGAGGAATGACCTGGAGACTGAGGAATGATCTGGAGGACCTGGAGGATGACCTGGTGACTCTGAGGAATGGCCTGGAGACTGTGGGATGACTTTGGGACCTGGAGGATGACCTGGGAACCTGGAGGATGACCTGAGGACCCTGAGGGATGACTTTGGGACCTGGAGGATGACCTGAGGACCCTGAGGGATGACTTTGGGACCTGGAGGATGACCTGGGAACCTGGAGGATGACCTGAGGACCCTGAGGGATGACTTTGGGACCTGGAGGATGACCTGAGGACCCTGAGGGATGACTTTGGGACCTGGAGGATGACCTGGGAACCTGGAGGATGACCTGAGGACCCTGAGGGATGACTTTGGGACCTGGAGGATGACCTGAGGACCCTGAGGGATGACTTTGGGACCTGGAGGATGATCTGGGAACCTGGAGGATGACCTGAGGACCCTGAGGGATGACTTTGGGACCTGGAGGATGACCTGAGGACCCTGAGGGATGACTTTGGGACCTGGAGGATGACCTAGGAACCTGGAGGATGACCTGAGGACCCTGAGGGATGACTTTGGGACCTGGAGGATGACCTGGGGATGCATGATAAAGGGAATATTAGGACGAGTGACATATTAGGATGATTTTGACCTTGAGGGCCATTAACACTAGTGGCCTCGACGAGGATAGGAAGCCGGCGGCTTGTCACAGATTCCCCCCTCCCCATTTGCCTTGATGATCTTTCCCAGCTCTACTTTTAAGGCTAATTAACAGAGTTTAGGCATTTACGGAATCGGCGGGTAGGCGGTTCCATGGGTTAGTGAGGAAGGAAATTTTCCGGATCAAAATCCTTCAAAATCCACCTGGTTTATGCCTGGTTTGTAATGTTGTTAGTCCTAAACCGTTTAAGGGAGCCGGTCGGCCGAGCGGACAGCACGCTGGACTTGTGATCCTGTGGTCCTGGGTTCGATCCCAGGCGCCGGCGAGAAACAATGGGTAGCGTTTCGTTCACCCTATGCCCCTGTTACCTAGCAGTAAAAATAGGTACCTGGGTGTTAGTCAGCTGTCACGGGCTGCTTCCTGGGGGTGGAGGCCTGGTCGAGGACCGGGCCGCGGGGACACTAAAATGCCCCGAAATCATCTCGAGATAACCTCAAGATAACCAAGAATCCTGATACGGGAGTTGACTTAGTTCTGGAATGATTTTTGTTGCCCGGTGTTGCACTTTCTCTAGAACAACTACGTTCTTCTGAAGATGAGGTCAGAACAGCTACGTCCTTCTGAAGATGAGGTCAGAACAGCTACGTCCTTCTGAAGATGAGGTCAGAACAGCTACGTCCTTCTGAAGATGAGGTCAGAACAGCTACGTCCTTCTGAAGATGAGGTCAGAACAGCTACGTCCTTCTGAAGATGAGGTCAGAACAGCTACGTCCTTCTGAAGATGAGGTCAGAACAGCTACGTCCTTCTGAAGATGAGGTCAGAACAGCTACGTCCTTCTGAAGATGAGGTCAGAACAGCTACGTCCTTCTGAAGATGAGGTCAGAACAGCTACGTCCTTCTGAAGATGAGGTCAGAACAGCTACGTCCTTCTGAAGATGAGGTCAGAACAGCTACGTCCTTCAGAAGATGAGGTCAGAACAGCTACGTCCTTCTGAAGATGAGGTCAGAACAGCTACGTCCTTCTGAAGATGAGGTCAGAACAGCTACGTCCTTCTGAAGATGAGGTCAGAACAGCTACGTCCTTCTGAAGATGAGGTCTCTATGCTTAGAGACAGTAATCCAAATGTGCGCGCACCAGAAAATGATTCAATTGATCCACTACCTTCTTTTCCTTAAAGTCAAAGGTACACAGAGGTAAAGTCAAAGGTCAAAGGTTTGGTTAACTTTTTTGCCTGCTGCATGTACCTGCTGTGCAACTTTCATTGCACAGCTTTTGACTCCAAGGTTCTAAGATCCTTATCAACTTCAAGTTCAAGTACGTTTATTGAGACAACAGACTACAAATAACAGGGATAGAATAGCTTAGGCTATTTCTACCCTCCAAAAGGTCCTTCTTTTCTTCAATCTGTTGTAATGTAATGTTGTTAATTTAGTAGTTGTGACGGGGGTTGTTGTCCCCCACATGCAAGGTCTTGCAGGCGATGAGTCACAATAACGTGGCTGAAGTATGTTGACCAGACCACACACTAGAAATTGAAGAGACGACGACGTTTCGGTCCGTCCTGGACCATTCTCAAGTCGATTGTGTGCAAGTGTGCAAGGTCTTGCATTTGTCAATATTAAACAGCACTTGCCAGTCCTCTGACCATTTGTGTGGTCCATGTTGATCTCTTTCTAAGGTGTTAACATTATTATCATTTCCCACTGTACCATAACTCTGTGTCATCTGCACATTTGATGATGTGGTTTGTAATTTGTTGTGTTATATATAATGTTGTGTTTTATGTGTCTTGTGTTGTATGTGTCTTGTGTTGTATGTGTGCTGTGTTGTATGTGTCTTGTGTTGTATGTGTGCTGTGTTGTATGTGTGCTGTGTTGTATGTGTGCTGTGTTGTATGTATCTTGTGTTGTATGTGTGCTGTGTTGTATGTATCTTGTGTTGTATGTGTGCTGTGTTGTATGTGTGCTGTGTTGTATGTGTGCTGTGTTGTATGTGTGCTGTGTTGTATGTGTGTTGTGTTGTATGTGTGCTGTGTTGTATGTATCTTGTGTTGTATGTGTGCTGTGTTGTATGTGTGCTGTGTTGTATGTATCTTGTGTTGTATGTGTCTTGTGTTGTATGTGTGCTGTGTTGTATGTGTGCTGTGTTGTATGTGTGCTGTGTTGTATGTGTGCTGTGTTGTATGTGTGCTGTGTTGTATGTGTGCTGTGTTGTATGTGTCTTGTGTTGTATGTGTCTTGTGTTGTATGTGTCTTGTGTTGTATGTGTCTTGTGTTGTATGTGTCTTGTGTTGTATGTGTCTTGTGTTGTATGTGTGCTGTGTTGTATGTATCTTGTGTTGTATGTGTGCTGTGTTGTATGTATCTTGTGTTGTATGTGTGCTGTGTTGTATGTATCTTGTGTTGTATGTGTCTTGTGTTGTATGTGTCTTGTGTTGTATGTGTGCTGTGTTGTATGTATCTTGTGTTGTATGTGTGCTGTGTTGTATGTGTGCTGTGTTGTATGTGTCTTGTGTTGTATGTGTCTTGTGTTGTATGTGTCTTGTGTTGTATGTGTGCTGTGTTGTATGTGTCTTGTGTTGTATGTGTCTTGTGTTGTATGTATCTTGTGTTGTATGTGTGCTGTGTTGTATGTGTCTTGTGTTGTATGTGTCTTGTGTTGTATGTGTGCTGTGTTGTATGTGTGCTGTGTTGTATGTATCTTGTGTTGTATGTGTGCTGTGTTGTATGTGTCTTGTGTTGTATGTGTCTTGTGTTGTATGTGTCTTGTGTTGTATGTGTCTTGTGTTGTATGTGTCTTGTGTTGTATGTGTGCTGTGTTGTATGTGTGCTGTGTTGTATGTGTGCTGTGTTGTATGTGTGCTGTGTTGTATGTGTGCTGTGTTGTATGTGTCTTGTGTTGTATGTGTCTTGTGTTGTATGTGTCTTGTGTTGTATGTGTCTTGTGTTGTATGTGTCTTGTGTTGTATGTGTCTTGTGTTGTATGTGTCTTGTGTTGTATGTGTGCTGTGTTGTATGTGTGCTGTGTTGTATGTGTCTTGTGTTGTATGTGTCTTGTGTTGTATGTGTCTTGTGTTGTATGTGTCTTGTGTTGTATGTGTCTTGTGTTGTATGTGTCTTGTGTTGTATGTGTCTTGTGTTGTATGTGTGCTGTGTTGTATGTGTGCTGTGTTGTATGTGTGCTGTGTTGTATGTGTGCTGTGTTGTATGTGTGCTGTGTTTTATGTGTCCTGTGTTTTATGTGTCTTGTGTTTTATGTGTCCTGTGTTTTATGTGTCCTGTGTTTTATGTGTCCTGTGTTTTATGTGTCCTGTGTTTTATGTGTCCTGTGTTTTATGTGTCTGGTGTTTTATGTGTCCTGTGTTTTATGTGTCTTGTGTTTTATGTGTCCTGTGTTTTATGTGTCCTGTGTTTTATGTGTCTGGTGTTTTATGTGTCCTGTGTTTTCAGTTTCGATGTATTTGCACGTGTTAAACGAATTTTTGTGATCTACTTTTGTGGTTCAGGGCTGTCAATTATAAGAATCAGTGGTTACAAGGGGGGCACATAGGTCAGAGGTCACGACCGTAGGGCTCAAGGGTCGAAGGTCACCGCGGTAGGACTAAAGGTCATAACTGGATCCCAAGAGTTCATCGAGGGGAAACCGTAAATTGTGACCCCCTTCACCAGCGGCCAGGTAAATCATGTCGGAAAATCCGACACCATTTAATAATATTACATACAATAGGCAGATACTATTGCTGCCGTTGTATACACAAGTTAACTCATAGAAAATGTAGCTTGTTGTGGAATTTTCCGTCAATAGAAAACGGGATATCATTGCCACATAGTACTATAAATTCACCAGCTATTCTGTTGGGAATTATTCTTAAATACATTAGTCTTTGGACTTTTACCATCATAAAAACATCTCATTTGAATTAACTTAATTATCAGTATCAAAATAGAGTAAATGTGACCCTTCTCTCACTTACTGACATCTGGACAAAGTGAGCCAGGAGCGTGAGAAGTGAGAGAGTTCAGCCAATGTTAAGACCAGAGGCGCAGGGGAGCAAATTCAGCTCCTATAATTTCTCTTGGACGAAGTGGTATGGAGATCAAATCTATTAGTGTTCTACCATCATCAACACGCTGTCAACAACCACAAGGGAAGTGTCTTTCCGAAATCTTATCTAAGTCATTATTGGCCAGTAATGTTATGTTAGATCGGGATAGACCGGGAGCCGGTCGGCCGAGCGGACAGCACGCTGGACTTGTGATCCTGTGGTCCTGGGTTCGATCCCAGGCGCTGGCGAGAAACAATGGGCAGAGTTTCTTTCACCCTATGCCCCTATTACCTAGCAGTAAAAATAGGTACCTGGGTATTAGTCAGCTGTCACGGGCTGCTTCCTGGGGGGTGGAGGCCTGGTCGAGGACCGGGCCGCGGGGACACTAAAGCCCCGAAATCATCTCAAGATAACCTCAAGTTAGATAGGACTATTTCCGGTTAGAACACGAACGATCGACTCAACACAGGTAATTAAGAACACGAACGATCGACTCAACACAGGTAATTAAGAACACGAACGACCGACTCAACACAGGTAATTAAGCCTTGGTCCTTATTTAATAATACAGTGTTTTCTCTGATATAGCTGTCACATATTAGGATTCTGGCTTTACAGCTAGTGCCCTTTGACAGGAACAAGAAGAGGAAGCAAGAATTAATCTTGGTACATCAGTTACTATGGGTGATGGAAGCTAGCCTCACACGAGGATAATTTAGTGTCTACATCCTAGTTATATCTGGTGGACTAAGCCTGCTGTACAATAAGATAAGGCACCTCCTCAATTTATATACTAATATATGTACTTCAATACTGTAGTTTGATTGGCTGCATATAATTTAATTTAATATAAACCCCCCCCTATTAATCATACAAATTGCTATCGAAATATATAAATTAACGTAAATATAAATTCTATATAAATTCATATAAATTAAATAAATATAAATCTCACAAGTCAATCATTCGTTGTTGTTGTTTTAGATTTAGCTACTCAGAACGAAGTGTCCCATGTAGCACGGGCTATGGTGAGCCCGCAATGTCAATCATTCTCGTAGTGCTGGTTATATATCGGCCGGTAAGCAATCCCAATCTCCACCCCAGTTGGCGGGTAATGGTGCTGTGATTGACAGCAATGACTCAATAATCAATCACGCGATCCCCCGGTGTACTTAGGAATGTGTGTGTGTGTGTGTGTGTGTGTGTGTGTGTGTGTGTGTGTGTGTGTGTGTGTGTGTGGGGGGGGGGTGATGGAGGCGTGAGGTGGAAACAGCTGGTGTGTGTAATTTCCTAAGTGTAATTACTGGATGAGAGCTACTCTCGTGGTATCCCGTCTTCCCAGTACTCTTTGTCGTATAACGCTTTGAAAACTACTGACGGTTTTGGCCTCCACCACCTTCTCACTGAGTTTGTTCCAACAATCTACCACTCTGTTTGCAAAAGAATTTTTTTTTAATATTTTTTCAGCAGCTCTGTTTTCTTAGCTTGGATCTGTGTCCTCTTGTTCGTAAAGTTTCTGGTGCTGGTGCCATATTATTCCTATCAGTATTTTGTAAGTGGTGATCATGTCACTTCTCTTTTCTCTCATTTTCTTGTTTTTGTATGTTTAACGCCTATAGTCTCTCCTCGTAACTCTTATTTTTCAGTTCCGGAAGTCATTTTGTAGCATACCGCTGCACCTTTTCTACTTTATTCAGTTCCGGAAGCCATTTTGTAGCATGCCGCTGCACCTTTTCCGGTTTATTGATGTGCTTCTTGAGATTTGGACACCATGCAACTGCTGCATATTCCAGTTTTGGTCTCACAACAGTCATGAACAGTTTCTTTAGTATTTCACCATCCATATAGTTAAAAGCAAGTCTGAAGTTGGAAAGCGACGCATACGCTCCTCTCAAGTCTGAAGTTGGAAAGCGACGCATACGCTCCTCTCAAGTCTGAAGTTGGAAAGCGACGCATACGCTCCTCTCAAGTCTGAAGTTGGAAAGCGACGCATACGCTCCTCTCAAGTCTGAAGTTGGAAAGCGACGCATACGCTCCTCTCAAGTCTGAAGTTGGAAAGCGACGCATACGCTCCTCTCAAGTCTGAAGTTGGAAAGCGACGCATACGCTCCTCTCAAGTCTGAAGCTGGAAAGCGACGCATACGCTCCTCTCAAGTCTGAAGTTGGAAAGCGAAGCATACGCTCCTCTCAAGTCTGAAGTTGGAAAGCGACGCATACGCTCCTCTCAAGTCTGAAGTTGGAAAGCGACGCATACGCTCCTCTCAAGTCTGAAGTTGGAAAGCGACGCATACGCTCCTCTCAAGGCTGAAGTTGGAAAGCGACGCATACGCTCCTCTCAAGTCTGAAGTTGGAAAGCGACGCATACGCTCCTCTCAAGTCTGAAGTTGGAAAGCGACGCATTCGCTCCTCTCAAGTCTGAAGCTGGAAAGCGACGCATACGCTCCTCACAAGTCTGAAGTTGGAAAGCGACGCATACGCTCCTCTCAAGTCTGAAGTTGGAAAGCGACGCATACGCTCCTCTCAAGTCTGAAGCTGGAAAGCGACGCATACGCTCCTCTCAAGTCTGAAGTTGGAAAGCGACGCATACGCTCCTCTCAAGTCTGAAGCTGGAAAGCGACGCATACGCTCCTCTCAAGTCTGAAGTTGGAAAGCGACGCATACGCTCCTCTCAAGTCTGAAGCTGGAAAGCGACGCATACGCTCCTCTCAAGTCTGAAGTTGGAAAGCGACGCATACGCTCCTCTCAAGTCTGAAGCTGGAAAGCGACGCATACGCTCCTCTCAAGTCTGAAGTTGGAAAGCGACGCATACGCTCCTCTCAAGTCTGAAGCTGGAAAGCGACGCATACGCTCCTCTCAAGTCTGAAGTTGGAAAGCGACGCATACGCTCCTCTCAAGTCTGAAGCTGGAAAGCGACGCATACGCTCCTCTCAAGTCTGAAGTTGGAAAGCGACGCATACGCTCCTCTCAAGTCTGAAGTTGGAAAGCGACGCATACGCTCCTCTCAAGTCTGAAGTTGGAAAGCGACGCATACGCTCCTCTCAAGTCTGAAGTTGGAAAGCGACGCATACGCTCCTCTCAAGTCTGAAGTTGGAAAGCGACGCATACGCTCCTCTCAAGTCTGAAGTTGGAAAGCGACGCATACGCTCCTCTCAAGTCTGAAGTTGGAAAGCGACGCATACGCTCCTCTCAAGTCTGAAGTTGGAAAGCGACGCATACGCTCCTCTCAAGTCTGAAGTTGGAAAGCGACGCATACGCTCCTCTC
Source organism: Procambarus clarkii (assembly GCF_020424385.1). Taxonomy (NCBI): domain Eukaryota; kingdom Metazoa; phylum Arthropoda; class Malacostraca; order Decapoda; family Cambaridae; genus Procambarus; species Procambarus clarkii. Next base: position 87,783 of record NW_025566930.1, on the reverse strand, counting down.
AAGTCTGAAGTTGGAAAGCGACGCATACGCTCCTCTCAAGTCTGAAGTTGGAAAGCGACGCATACGCTCCTCTCAAGTCTGAAGTTGGAAAGCGACGCATACGCTCCTCTCAAGTCTGAAGTTGGAAAGCGACGCATACGCTCCTCTCAAGTCTGAAGTTGGAAAGCGACGCATACGCTCCTCTCAAGTCTGAAGTTGGAAAGCGACGCATACGCTCCTCTCAAGTCTGAAGTTGGAAAGCGACGCATACGCTCCTCTCAAGTCTGAAGTTGGAAAGCGACGC
>NW_025566930.1:32500-82500 GCF_020424385.1 Procambarus clarkii | reverse complement strand
CTGTTGAACAAAACCTGTTGAACAGTCTCCTGCACCTCAGTGGTTCCTGGTGCTAGACTAGCGTGCAGCAAATCAATTTCGAAGGCCAATAACTGGTCTAATCACCAAGTAATAGCTAACGAGGCCCTTAGAACACACACACACACACACACACACACACACAGGCGGGACCAAAGAGCCAAAGCTCAACCCCCGCAAGCACAAATAGGTGAGTACACACACACACACACACACACACACACACACACACACACACACACACACTCACACACACACACCCACACGCACACACACACACACCCACACACACACACACACACACACACACACACACACACACACACACACACACACACACCCACACACACACACACACACACACACACACACACACACACACACACACACACACACACACGCACACACACACACACACCGTGAGTCCCGTGAAAATCTGTCGATATGCTTTTAGGGAGAATTTAAATTTTTTGGGGGCGAGAGATAATTATGTTAATGTTTCCTTGTTTTGTAAGTCTAATTTTGTTAATGTCTTCTCGAGTCTTTATTACGAGGGGTTAATGGCCCCCATTTGTTATTAATGTGCAAATTTTTGTTTGGGGGGGGGGGCATTCTGTTTTTTTTTGGATTTGTGACTGAATTTCTTGGTAGGAAAAGGGCTCTTGGGTCTTCGGTATTATTAACTTCTTGGGTAGTTTGACATGCTTTAGCCTCAATGACTATCATGGCAGTATTTGACAAATGTTAACATGGTAAGGTTAAAGCGTCGTGATCAGCTGATATTAACATCCTAAAGGCTAGTTAATTTTTCACACACCCAGGTCAAGCTGAATGTTAGCATGCTCGGGGTAATGCTAAGGTCCTCAGGTTAATGTTAGAATTCACAGGTTAATGTTAGAATTCTCTGGTTAAAGTGGTATGCTCAGGTTAATGTGGTATGCTCAGGTTAATGTGGTATGCTCAGGTTAATGTGGTATGCTCAGGTTAATGTGGTATGCTCAGGTTAATGTGGTATACTCAGGTTAACGTGGTATACTCAGGTTAATGTCGTATGCTCAGGTTAATGTGGTATACTGAGGTTAATGTGGAATGCTGAGGTTAATGTGGTATACTGAGGTTAATGTGGAATGCTGAGGTTAATGTGGTATGCTCAGGTTAATGTGGTATGCTCAGGTTAAAGTGGTATGCTCAGGTTAATGTGGTATGCTCAGGTTAATGTGGTATACTCAGGTTAATGTGGTATGCTCAGGTTAATGTGGTATACTCAGGTTAATGTGGTATACTCAGGATAACGTGGTATACTCAGGTTAATGTGGTATGCTCAAGTTAACGTGGTATACTCAGGTTAATGTAAAGATGCTGAGGATAGTGTTAACATTACTATAAGTCCTTGCAAGCAAAAACATATTTAGCATTAGTATAACGTGTCTCGGAAATTGTTAATTCTCACAAACTTTACTAAATCTACTTTACTTCCTGTGTTATTATAGTTGGTGGTGGTGGTTGTTGTTGGTGGTAGTTGGTGGTTGTTGCTGGTGGTAGTTGCATTAATGTTAGTGGTAGCGTTGATGTTATTACTGAAATCTCTGTAAAATTCAGCCGACCGTTTGACCGGTGTGTTGACGAGAGCACAGATGCACTCCTGCTGGTGTTAATGTCAGTCCATAGACTGTCAACATTGATGGTACACCTGTCACTATGGCTCACATTGATGACCATTGAAGGTGGTCATCAATGCCATCTTCCGCGACTCCGTGTTAGCCATGTGTTGATCGCTGTCTGTGTCCCAGATGACTGTGTTTATATCCCGGACCCACAGCAAGAAAAAGATAGCTAGAGTACTTATCAGGAGAAAGCGCTAAGCCACTTCGACTATACGGCACATGGAAGCGATACGAGGCCAGGATAGCAGCTGGGATACGAGGCCAGGATAGCAGCTGGGATACGAGGACAGGATAGCAGCTGGGATACGAGGACAGGATAGCAGCTGGGATACGAGGCCAGGATAGCAGCTGGGATACGAGGCCAGGATAGCAGCTGGGATACGAGGCCAGGATAGCAGCTGGGATACGAGGCCAGGATATCAGCTGGGATACGAGGCCAGGATAGCAGCTGGGATACGAGGCCAGGATAGCAGCTGGGATACGAGAACAGGATAGCAGCTGGGATACGAGGCCAGGATAGCAGCTGGGATACGAGGCCAGGATAGCAGCTGGGATACGAGGACAGGATAGCAGCTGGGATACGAGAACAGGATAGCAGCTGGGATACGAGGCCAGGATAGCAGCTGGGATACGAGGACAGGATAGCAGCTAGGATACGAGGACAGGATAGCAGCTAGGATACGAGGGCGGAGTGGATCGAACGCCGACCCGCTAGAAGCGAGTCTGTCGCTGTGCCGACCAATGCAAGTAGTTGGACGCAGCAAGAGCAAGTTTCCCACTTAAGAGCCTTGGTATGGGAACAGTATCTAGCCCTCTTCCTCCTATTCTGGGGCCTGGATAGGTCCTTCCCACGCCCAGGGAGAATGGAGAGCTTCCCTCAGAGGTCACATGTTGCCACCTCTCCCTTGGCTACTCTTTGGAAACCGGTTTAAACATTGAAAAACAAATACCACTAAGTCCTCGGAAAGGTTTGAACTCAAGTCTGCTGCTCAGCTAAGCCAGTACTATGACACCAAGTTGATACGAGAAAATTATATTACTAGAATATATACTTAAATTCCGGAAAATGTTAATGTTTGATTAAATATAATAATTTCTATGTTTAGTTGAATTCTAATATATCTAGGACAAGGCTGATGGCTTAGACACCATCTCAACTAGAAGGGTGAAGGTGTTTCAGTGTTAATATATACAGGGGAAGAAATATATAATTTTGATATATAATTTTAAATGAAAATTAAATAAAAATATATAATTTTAAATAAAATTTAACATGTTAACTTACCAGGCTCTGGGTTGGCAGCGACGAGGACGAGTAGGGATGCCAGAGTCGATGTTGCTAAGTGCATGGTGAAGAGTGCCTCAGGCCGGCCTGTGGTGGTAGTGGAGGTGGTGGTAGTGGGGGGGGGGTTGTAGTGGTGGTGGCGATGGTGCTGGAACCTTTTATCAATTCAGCCGGCCATCTGAGCGCTGGGCTCTGTTGTCGATAAAACGGGTGCACTCCTGGTGGTGGTGGTAGTGGTGGTGGTGGTGGTAGTGGTGGTGGTGGTGGTGGTAGTGGTGGTGGTGGTGGTAGTGCCTCCCTTCAAGGGACACTCCTCGCATCTGCCTGCTTACACATTTGCCACTATTTCTCTGTCCCTGCTATTTCTACTATTCTATCTTTCTATTTCTGTCTTTCCCTGCTTGAAGTTTTTGAGTTTAAATTCTCTATCACTGTCTTTATTTGTCATTTTATTCATTTTTTTCACTGAGTTATATATATTACTATTTCTGTCTTTTTCTCTCTTATTTCCTCTATTTATTGCTGTGTATCTATTATACTTTTCCGTATATTCCTCTGTATCTAAACTTCCCTCTCCTATCTCTCAATATATCTTTGTCTTGCCCCGTCACTGTCTCTTCCAATCTCACTGTCTCTCCCAATCTCACCGTCTCTCCCAATCTTTTATCTTTTCTTACGAGACTTCAGCTTCGGATCTCTATTTCGTTCTCTCCTCTTTATTATATTAACCATTTTTTTCCTCTTTTTTTCCCCCCCTCGTTTTCTTGACTATTCTTGTATAAAAATATATATAATTCCTATTTATATATCCCAATCTGTTCACTTATTTTAGTCTTCTCTTCATTCACACAAAAGCAGAAGCGTTTTTTGTACCAAAAAGTTTATTTTCACATAATTTTTTTTTTTGACTACAACCATTGAACTATGAACTTTTTACTCTTAATTTTATATTTTTATATTACTTTCTGCCTTTGGGTAACATTTAATTACATGAGTTATTTAATTCAGGACTTTCTACCTGGCCAGGTGCAAAGAGGGTTTCTAATTATTCCAGTAATGATATTTTCAAGCATAATTAACTTCATTAAAGAGTATTTACCAAGAGCCGTGAACATTTTTAACGCTTTTCAGAACTCTGATTTTTTTTTTTGAGTGGGGGTGGGTGGGTGGGTGTTTGTAAGGGGGGGAGGGGGGGGGGGGGGGTTTTGTTATCAAATATTTCTATGGATGATTTGGTCTGGCGATGGCTTTTAATACGAGCAGTGTGAGCTAATGGGTGATTATATGTCCTTGGTGCAAGAGCCAGGAGGGTACCTGCATCGTGTTCCAGGACTCTTCATTTGAGATGTGTGGCTGTGTGTACATCTGTGTTGCATTCTAATTTCATCTATATCATTTCTTTTTCTTCTAAACCTTTTATGTTTATTTTACAAAGATGTTTCTGTGATAGTTTAACTATAACGGAGCACCGTAGTTGTGTGTAGTCTGCGTCCCTCCATACAGTCCAGTATGGCAAGCAATCAGTATGGCAACTCAGATATCACGCAGTACACTGCAGTATGATCATCACAAATCACACCATGGCACAGTTAGACCACTCTACCACCACATGTCTGCTGGCACCCTAGCCATGAGGTCTGGCACTGTCGCTGTGAGGTCTGGCACTGTCGCTGTGAGGTCTGGCACTGTCGCCATGATTTTTGCAACAACTGGCACCACATTCACACTATTTACCTCATGATATCCCAGGATGGTTATCAAGTTTTACTGACCAATAATGAGGTGTTTCACGGCGTCACTATACGGCAGTCACTATACGGCAGTCACTATACGGCAGTCATGTCACCATTTCTCAAGTTGGGTCACGGAACCTGTAAATAAATAAAACATGATGAAGTGAAAAACAGCTTCAATATCATAGTTATCTCACCATCAAAGTAACCTTACTATTAAAGTTATTTCATAATCATTTATAACGTTACCAAATTACACAAATTGTAAATTTTTCAAGGACAATTCTTATCTTTTCCATATATGCCTTTCCTCCTAAAATTACTGAAGTTTGTCTTTATTTTGAGGACTTCTCCTGAATCTATTATTTTCTCATACATATTTTCATATCTGCTACTGTTAGCGATGATCCGGTTGGACTGGCGGGCCAGCAGTCGTCTTGTACCATGGTTACCGCTTAAACGTATCATCGTCGGTGAAGCGTCCTTATCAACCCAACCCGTCCTCTTAAAAATAATGTCACTTTTGGCTCGTATGCGCGCTATGGCCAAATTTGGACGTAATTTGAAATGAAATCGACTCACAAAAGTGACGTTCTGTTCCGTTTTCTATTTGAGTTGTCCGGCTTACGCGCCAACCCGTCCTCTTAAAAATATCAGAGGGGCGTTTTCTGACTCCCTCCTTTTCCCTGGTTTCAGGTTCGATATGGGTGACTTCAAGGTCCTCGTTGTCGGCTGGTTCAGTTACTGGTACTGTTGCAGCCGCTTGGTGAGCCTGTATTTTCTTCTAATTTATGCTCCATGTACAGGCGGAAGGAGTTGAGGTTGCCACTGGGTGGTGGTCTGTCAGGTCAGGAGTGGTGGGAGTTGGTGCGGTAGCGGGTGCTTGAGGCGTTGGTGCTGTTACCACTGTTGTCAGTTCCGTCACTGGATGTGTCTTTGTTGATCTGGTTGAGTTGAGGTAGCTTGTGGAATCTGAAGCAGGTCCGCTGGAACCGATAAATTGGGTAGCCCGTTAGCAGCGAGACGTCTGTTGAGCATCTTCACGAACTTGGTGATGTCTGTTCCTGCCAGCTTCTCCGCAACGTGAATCAGGGACCAGAGTAGTGGCAGCTGGGGCTGTTGATTGGTTGGTTGATGGGCTGGTGGTCTGGGCTGCCGTCACCTGTGTGTTGGGCCCTCAATGGGGTGAGGGTGGTGGTGGGGGGGGAGGGGGGTAGGAGTGGTGCGGACGTCATCGTATCAGAAAAGTTGGGTTGTGGGAAAATCCTGGTAGCTTAATTCTTTTTTAAGTTGACTTTAATAAGATAATTTTTTATCTGATTAATTTTCTTAGTTAGTTCTTAGTAATAAGTTAGTTAATTAAGCAAGTAAATAATTAAATGAATAAGTAAGTGAGTGGACTGTATGTACTGATTCAGCTGCCAGAATTTATCTCACATACTTCTTGGTGGGCCAATTTGCAGCTTAAACCACTTTGAGATGGCTCCTTCTCAAACCACAAATTGTTTACCTTATATTCAAAATATAATTTATAAATCATACCACATATGGTGGTCTAATCTACTATTATTATAGAAATAATGAATTAATTTCTTATGAGTACTACAGTATTGTACAAAAAAAGAGGGCTTAGCTGTTCCTGTTGAAGGGGCCTGCTAAGGCTGTGTAATTGTAGCATCAAAGATGGGTGTGGCCCTGTGCCTCTGAGTGCCACGTAATGGCGGCTGTCTGGAGGTTACAAAGCTTGGTGTACAGCTAGGTAATAATTTATATGTAAGGCCCAACTGTCTGCTCAGCTTCTTGGTACTCCAAATCACAATTACCTGCCAAGTTTAAAGAATTAATAATGTTTCTCTAAATATATAATATTTAGAGAAACATTATGCAAGACATGGAATGTGAGGGTGTTAAGCTGTGTAAACGTACTTGTTATGGGGGTGTTTCCATGCACCATAACCGCCTACCTATTTCTGAATAAACTGTGCACAATTAAACGTAAATACTTGGTAAGATGGATACTGTTGTTGCTGTGGTTGTTGAGAGGCTGTGTTGCTGATTGCTCGCTTGTTGACATGTAGTCTGGGTGTCTAACGAGTTAAATCAGCTTATATGGAGAGACTCTCTACAACGTGTGTCCTGATGTTATTGTTCCAGTGTTGTTGTTGAGTTGAGTTAGGGGCGACGACGATCGTGGGAGCGGATGCACCCCGGCGTACATGTTAAGGGTGAATCGCGAAGCCAGGAAATGCGAAACGCCAAGCCAAAACGCAAAACGAGTGACGCCAAGCACTAGAAACTAACATGCCATACGGCTAAGAAACGCACAAAGGGAGAGGCACGAGCACAGAATATAACATTTCATATAGCAAATACACAGGAAATCAGTGGACATACTTGCCCCAGAACCTGGCCCGCGGGAACCGTACATTGAATGCTTCCCAGAGCACCCACTGCCAAGGGTCCCGTCCATCTACCTGGGACGCCATAACATCTGGAACCGGGGCAACAAACACCCGCAAACAGGGGACCCAGATGGTATTACTCATGAGGCAAGAAGTCACCACTCGCCCCCACATAAAGAGAACCTGCCCACCATGAAAGTTCTCCGGTCCGTCAGACAGCAGTAACTTGGCAATCTCCGTCCAGTGACCCGGCGGCATCACAGACGCCGGCAACACGTCTTCCAGGTCCCCAATGCGCACCCTCATAGGAGCGATTGGGCCATCGGGCACCACCACAGGGGCACCCTCGGCCCCGGGCACAGCACCAGATGACTGCAGGGAACCCGGATGGCGCGCATCCTTCCGTAATGTCACCACCAGGCCACACCCAGCACCAGAGTCCACACCATCCCTGGCAGCGGAAGCCACCACCCCCCACTGTGGAGAGTCCCCTGGCAGAGAAAGAACCGAAGGCATGTCCGAGACACAGGCACCAGCAGGCACATGGACCTCCGCCACCACTAACCGCGGAGACATCGACGTATCCGCATCCACACCATCAACACCCGAAGACCCATAGCCACTGAAGTCACCAACATCGGCCGAGGCAGAAGACGAACGCCGGGAACGTTTGGGCACCGGCTGGATATCACCAGAGCCGGAAGCGGACCCAGAAACACGGGTACCACGAGCCGGATGAACCGACACCCGACACAGAACGGCAGCAGCCTCTACCACAGGGGGTAACCGGACCACACACAGCAGGAGGCTCCGCAGCCACCCCAGCACCCAGCACATCCGGGACATCCGAGTCACGGACACAGGGCCAGGCGCAGCATCCGAAGACGAAGGAGAAGACAGCGACTCCACACAGGGAGCACCAGGAAGGCCTACGGGAGCAGCTTGGACAGCGACAGGATCAGGCAGACCAACCGACGGTACCGCAATCCCCGGAAGAGGGTCAGCAACAACCGGAGGAACGTCAGGCGTCGCCGGGGGAGCTGCAGCAGCGAATGGGACGCGCACCTCCTTATCATCACCGAAGACTGCCTCCAGTGGGAGCGGCAGGAAATCCTCTTCTCGGAACAAGTTGACAGGAGCAGCTGGGGCCTCAGAGCACCCGGCAGCCTGATGCCACAACAGGCCACACCGGAAACAGGTACGAGGCTGCCGGGCATAATACACCCGGACGTAGTATCCCATAAGCCGGACAGAAGAAGGTATATCCGACCCCAGGCGCATTCCCAACGTGCGAATGTTCGTTCACCTCCCAGCATACCGCCCCGAGGAGAGCGTGTTCACCCGCACGCTGACAACGGCACCAAACTTCCCTAAGTAACGCCGGATGAAGTCTTCAGGGAACTCCAGGGGCGCACCATGGACACTGACATAAGTCAGGGCACCACTGCGGTCCGAAATCGCCAGAGAGCCGGCATCATCCGTCAACGGCAACATACGCCCCTCGTACTGTCGGAGGAAGTCCCGGTACTCCTCCTCCCTCACGAACTTGATAACAACCCGGTGGGCTGTAACAAGCTCTACACCGTAGATAGCCTCCACCGGGATACGAAGCATGTCACACATCACCATCTCGATGGTCGTATATCCAGCCTTACAAGTGAACTCCAGGCCCACGGAGTTCACACGCACAACAGGGGGAAGATGGCCACCCATGTCAGAATCGCCACATCAACACGCAGCCAGGCAGCAACAAACTGGGAGGGCAGAGACGCACACACCACCTTGCGACCAAAATGTCAAACAACCCCAACAGCCACGGAGGGTCGGCAAGACGTCCTTATTCCACGGCTGCCAGCCATTGTTCCAGTGTTGTTGTGTTGATTTAGGGGCAACAACGATCGTGGGAATTGTTCCAGTGTGTACGTGCGACGACGCTCCCGGAGGGAGACGAACGCAAATGTTTGATGGCTCTATTTATGTTTTAGGAATAGCGTATTAAGCTATATTTCCAGTGCTGAAAATTATATTCAGTCTTAGTGAACACTTTTTTATTAAATTTAAACACTAGACTGTTGTTTAAAAGAAGTTACAGTAATAATAAATACGAGACGTCGATGACGTCATGGAATCACCCATTCTCTTTTCTGTAAGGGGTTACTCATGTTATTAAGTGTGTGTCGGATTTCCGACATAAGTAGCTTTGGGAACGTCGTGGCCTGGATGATGTAGCTCGCGGGCTGATTGGTGGTTGTCCTGTCGGGTGCCAATTTCTTTATTTCTTCAGTTCTTGTGGGGCAGCCCAAGGTAGACGAGTGTATGTGGTCCTCCCACAATTGATGCGCAGTTGGGTGGTCGACTGGCAGTCCTTGAAGTGATGATCTGCAGTGCAGATGCTGCATTTTCCCTCGGAGAGTTCGCAGTTCCTGGTGTAGTGGTCGTACTTACTACACTTATAATTTTGCCTAGGAGGTAGAGTTCCTTCTTGACAGTATCCGGGGTGATTGATATGTCCAATCATCTGAAGCCGTTTCCCACTGCTTAGGTCGCTGCTGCAGCTGAAGAGAAGGTTACCTTCAGGGTAGGTCGAAGGTTGTCGTCGTTCTTGATGACTTTAACCGGGTTCCTGGTGTTGACAATATGGCATCAGGGGTCCTTGGTGGCGATGAAGACGCTGATACGGCTGACAAAAACTGTTCTATCAGCCAGGTAGCGATAGGTAGGTAAGATGATCAGGTCAGAGTCTCGTAGGGAGTCCTGGTTCTCAAGAGCACACAGTTGCTTGAGAGTTTCTTCGCTTGAGTAAAGGAGTTCTGCGCCGCCGCCGTCAACGCGCATGTCCTCTGGTGCTGGCGTTGGTGATGTCGACTATTATCCACAGTATCTGGGGCCTGGTGAAAGGGGTTTCAACTCGAAACCGGACTTTAATCCGATGAATCATGTTCGAGTGAGTACTCAAGTACCACGGGAGAGTCGTTTAGTTCAGCTGACACCCACTCAACGGGGCGCAGTGCCGATGGAAGAACGTTTCTCTCTGTTCGGCGCTATCAACGACAATGCACGTTACTGGAGAAGGCCTTTCATCTTTTACGGATATAAGAAACCAGGATGGGAGTGGGGCTGACCTTCTAGAGTAAGGCTTCTTGCGATAGTCTGTTGTTTATGTTGTTTATCATGCCGTTTATCATGCCGTTTATCATACCGTTTATCATGCCGTTTATCATACCGTTTATCATGCCGTTTATCATACCGTTTATCATACCGTTTATCATGCCGTTGCAGTGCAATGAACCGTCAGGAGCCTCACGAGTCACCCATTTTGGGTTTGATTCTCATTCTCTCCATTCAGGAAGCCACACACACGTGTGTGTATGTGTGTGTATGTGTGTGTGTGTGTGTGTGTGTGTGTGTGTGTGGAGGGGGGGGGGGGGGAGTAACATATTGTCGAACCAGGAAAATAGCAACCCGTTCTCGCAAATTTAATAAGTCAATATTGACTTATTAAATATGTGCATAGGTGACATACTTAACATAATAGATACCCTTAAAAAGATTCATAGAAAACACCGACCTTACCTAACCTTGTTAGTATCTTAAGATAAGCATCTTATTGCTTCGTAATTACAATTATTACCTAACCTATAATAGGTATAGGTTAAGTAATAATTGTAATTACGAAGCAATAAGATGCTTATCTTAAGATACTAACAAGGTTAGGTAAGGTCGGTGTTTTCTATGAATCTTTTTAAGGGTATCTATTATGTTTAGTATATCACCTATGCACGTAGTTAATAAGTCAATATTGACTTTACGAATTTGCGAGAACGGGTTGGAAAATAGTTAATATAAAATATTGAGAAAATTATTTTATGGCTCTCCCCCCTTGCCCATGCTCGCCCTCCCCTTCCTTTCACAGTCTGTCAGCAAGATGCGAGGAATTCAATCGTATATGTCCTGACGACGCAAAACCCACCTTGGAAACTATCGGCAAATTGTTTGGGACGTTCAAAGAGGCGCGTTCAGCCGAGGGTGAAATTGCAACTTGTTTCAGTCGTCGGAGCTGAAGTCGCTGCGAGTCGTAAGCGATCCATCAGCCACGTATTTCACCAGAACATCAATAAACATATAGTGCAGCCTTGGGTGCTGCTTGCAAGGGCGAAGGACTTTTCCTCCTCACCTTCCAAGACAGTGTCCCGTCACCCGACCGCGTTCTAAGGTCATATGTCTCTACTGACATTAAACTCCTAACTTTCCCGGGTTCAAAATAGTGGATTTTCTTGTTCTCGTTCGTCGTGTGTGTGTCTCTCTCTCCCTCACTCACCTGTTTACCTTCTATGGATATTGTTTCTACATTGTGGAGATCAAGACGATGGAGGGAAAGAGGTTTGAATCCTCTTCCTCAGGTCTGTTTGATACAATCCAATCTCAGCCTCATCACTGATCTCATTACCAAGCTCGTTCCCTCTCCTCCAAGCTGTGTCTATCCCCCCCTAACCATTTCTCCCCCCTCCTAAGGCTACCACTAGCCCCCATCCAACCCCCACCTCCCCATCTGGATTTCTTGCTATTCTTCCCTATATTTATCGTTGTGGGTTTCGTGTGAGAGCCCCCCCCCCCGCCCTATCGTGGTCTGTGGGGTTAAGACGGAACACATTCAACATCCTCCACTCCACCCCCCTCTCAGCACCCGTCCTGTCCCCCTCCCAGCACCCGTCCTGTCCCCCTCTCAGCACCCGTCCTGTCCCCCTCTCAGCACCCGTCCTGTCCCCCTCCCAGCACCCGTCCTGTCCCCCTCCCAGCACCCGTCCTGCCCCCCTCTCAGCACCTGTCCTGTCCCCCTCCCAGCACCCGTCCTGACCCCCTCTCAGCACCCGTCCTGTCCCCCTCCCAGCACCCGTCCTGCCCCCCTCTCAGCACCCGTCCTGTCCCCCTCCCAGCACCCGTCCTGACCCCCTCCCAGCACCCGTCCTGTCCCCCTCCCAGCACCCGTCCTACCCCCCTCTCAGCACCCGTCCTGTCCCCCTCCCAGCACCCGTCCTGTCCCCCTCGTAGCACCCGTCCTGTCCCCCTCCCAGCACCCGTCCTGTCCCCCTCTCAGCACCCGTCCTGTCCCCCTCCCAGCACCCGTCCTGTCCCCCTCCCAGCACCCGTCCTGTCCCCCTCCCAGCACCCGTCCTGTCCCCCTCCCAGCACCCGTCCTGTCCCCCTCCCAGCACCCGTTCTGTCCCCCTCCCAGCACCCGTCCTGTCCCCCTCCCAGCACCAGTCCTGCCCCCCCCCCTCCCAGCACCAGTCCTGCCCCCCCCTCCCAGCATCCGTCCTGACTCCCTCCCCCCCGCTCACAGGACACGACATCCCTTCCTGTATCCATTAAAGCTTTAAAATATAAATGGGTGAATCAGTTCTCATGGGCGAGGCGGGGAGCTGCCATGCGCTGGGTAGACAGTCTTTTGCTGCTTTGTTTCATACCATTTGTCGTCTTCATTGTAACGTCTCGTGTGGCCTGAAACTCCATTCCCTCCAATGGCGTTTATAATCAAATGTTTATTCTAATTTTCTGAATAGGTAGGCCTAGGAAAGATTAAGCCTTTTGGTTTTGTTGAGAATTATTTGTATTTGTAATGGACATGTGGGGGTATATAGCCAGGTCTATATATACCCCACATATATACACATATAGCTCGAGGATCGGGCCGCGGGGACACTAAGCCCCGGAACCATCTCAAGGTAACCCACCGTTCAGCCTGGCTCGTCCTCATCAACTATTAACTCTGTCTTAAAAAAAATAGAATTTTCTCAAATGTGAATGAATAATATTATATATTCGACATTAGAACAATTGATGACGTGAGAAAGAGCCCGTCAATATACATAATGGCCCAACGCTAATTAACCCATCCTGTAAACCAACTGTTTGTGCATGACAACAGTTTACATGTGAGGGACGTCTCCACCGGTGGCCGGCAATCGTGAGTTCACCTTTCCTGTGGTAACACCTCGCACCTCACCAGTAGTCGAACTGAAGTATACCAGTGAACTGGTATACAAACTGAACTAAACTAGTGGTTGACCAGACCACACACTAGAAGTAAACTAGTGGTTTAGCCTTGAACTAAAGTATGCGTTCCGGCTGGCCAGTGAAACAAGGCTCTCAGCCGTAACGGTTGTGCACACGGTGGAGGGGAGTGTTACTCGTTGATTCCAGGGTTCTTTACCCCCGAGGAAAGACTCGAACCCCGACCACCGGATGGGCTTCCCCATCTACCTACACTCATGAGGTGAGTATATCCGGGTCTTCTCCCCTCCTTCTTCTCAGCGAAAATGCATATTTAGTGGCTGTGAACTCGGTAAATTTCTCAGGGTATCCCATGATATCCCAGGGTACCCCATAATATTCCAAAGCACTTTATTATACCCCTCAAGAGGCCCCATAACGCCCCTAAGACACCAGGTATATTATATCATTATTATATATAATATGCCAAAGCATTAAGAATGCTTTGGCATACATACTTCACCTATTAATATATGATCTTCATAAATTCCAGATCTACACAAGTTTTCTCGAGTTTAAAATGTTAAAGTTGAGAGAAAGGCTCTTAAAATTCAACTTTAACACTTACCTGTAAAAGAGAGTACATTGTAGAATATCCCAGAGTATAATATGAGAACACTTTGGTAAGGTAACTTAGCTGGTTAGTCAGACAAGCAGGTAGGCGGTCCTGGTCGGAGACCGAGCCGCGGGGACGCTGATCCCCGAAATATCTTGTAAACAATAAGCTCGATATTGTGTTATAAATTAGTTTTTTTGGTAATTTCAGTACTCACTGTATCATTCAAGTTGGGTTTGTAGTTGAGAAGAGCAATGTTGTCTTCAGCAATAATACGACACGAGGCCCAGATTCACGAAAGCACTTACGAACCTGTACATCTTTTCTCAATCTTCGGCGGCTTTGTTTCATATTATTAAACAGATAATGAGCTCCGAAACACCAGGAGGCTGTTTATAACAATAACAACAGATGAATGGGAAGTTTTCATGCTTGTAAACTGTTTAATAAATGTAACCAAAGCCGTCAAAGATTGAGGAAATATGTTCACGTTCGTAAGTGCTTGCGTAAGTGCTTTCGTGAATCTGGTCCCAGTGTTGTGTGTCAGAGTGAGGAGAGACTACAAACACTGTTGTTGATATTGGGCTAACGACTCCTGAGGTGCGCCTCGTCTGCCCGAACGAAATTGTTAATTAGCATTTTTGGGAGACACAGCGTCGTTCACTGTGCCATACCAGTGTCTGCCACCGAGGGTTAGAGTCGGGTGTAGTTAAGGGAGTCACTCCCATGCGGCCACTTGCACAGCTGACGTGGGTAAACACAAGTCAGCTGATGTGTGGTTGTTGACTCCGGCCGCCAGATGTCTCTCTACCGCCTGGTCATAACGCGATTGGATGACGGGAATATTTGTGTATTATTGATGAAAGGTTCCTGTGTAGGGAGGGTTGAGGGAGGGGTGAGGTAGGGGTGAGGTAGGGGTGAGGTAGGGGTGAGGGAAGGGTGAGGTAGGGGTGAGGAAGGGGTGAGGGAAGGGTGAGGTAGGGGTGAGGTAGGGGTGAGGTAGGGGGTGAGTGAGGGAGGTTGGGATCAGGGGGTGGAAGAGAGGGAGTTTGATGTGTGGGCGGATGAGAGAAGGAAGAGGTGGGGTGGTGGGGGAAAATGTGAAAGTTTTCTTACGTCGTTGGGTAAGAAATCTTTCGAAAGTCAAGGAATTGTGGCCTTAGGGAGGCCCAGACACTTGACAAGAGCGAGTGTCTGGCATATTAACGACAGACTCACTGCAGCTCGTCATTAGTGCGAAGCTCAAGTAACGAGGCCTTAGTGTAGGGAGCTCTCTGGTGGTTGGTGAGGCGGGTCCTCACCTCTGTGGGCGCCTCTGGAGGCCCTCACCTCTGTGGGCGCCTCTGGAGGCCCTCACCTCTGTGGGCGCCTCTGGAGGCCCTCACCTCTGTGGGCGCCTCTGGAGGCCCTCACCTCTGTGGGTGCCTCTGGAGGCCCTCACCTCTGTGGGCGCCTCTGGAGGTCCTCACCTCTGTGGGCGCCTCTGGAGGCCCTCACCTCTGTGGGCGCCTCTGGAGGTCCTCACCTCTGTGGGCGCCTCTGGAGGCCCTCACCTCTGTGGGCGCCTCTGGAGGCCCTCACCTCTGTGGGTGCCTCTGGAGGTCCTCACCTCTGTGGGTACCTCTGGAGGCCCTCACCTCTGTGGGCGCCTCTGGAGGCCCTCACCTCTGTGGGTGCCTCTGGAGGCCCTCACCTCTGTGGGCGCCTCTGGAGGCCCTCACCTCTGTGGGCGCCTCTGGAGGCCCTCACCTCTGTGGGCGCCTCTGGAGGCCCTCACCTCTGTGGGCGCCTCTGGAGGCCCTCACCTCTGTGGGCGCCTCTGGAGGCCCTCACAACACATCACGGCAGTTGCTGTGATTGATTGCTCTGGCAATAAGTTGCGTCACCACCTGAAAAATATTAATGACTATAATTTCCTCAAAGTCGGTCATTTCAAAACACATCTTGAGACGAATGACGTCAGTGTGCATCCCAAACATTATATATATAACATAATATACATTCAAGCTTTTTTGCATAATATATATATAATATATAGCTGAGGGCTATGTCTGTAGCTGAGGGGCTGCGCGGGTACTGCATTATCGAAGATGATGGGAAGACGGGAAGTTTGTGTGGGAAGGAGGTGATAAAGTTGAAACTGGAAGAATGGGTGACTGGCTGAGGCCTTCCGTGTGTCTCATGCCATGACAGTTATGTTGATCTATCTCTTGCTGTTCTTATGCTGATGATATCTCTTTTAATTAAAAGTTTCTTGGGGGTTTATGCTGTTTTAGGTTGTAACCTGTCTCTCTCTCTCTCTCCCTGTCTCTCTCTCTCCCTGTCTCTCTCTCCCCCTGTCTCTTTCTCCCCCTGTCTCTCTCTCTCTCTCCCTGTCTCTCTCTCTCCCTGTCTCTCTCTCTCCCTGTCTCTCTCTCCCCCTGTCTCTCTCTCCCCCTGTCTCTCTCTCCCCCTGTCTCTCTCTCTCTCTCCCCCTGTCTCTCTCTCCCCCTGTCTCTCTCTCCCCCTGTCTCTCTCTCCCCCTGTCTCTCTCTCTCTCTCTCTCCCCTGTCTCTCTCTCTCTCTCCCCCCTGTCTCTCTCTCCCCCTGTCTCTCTCTCCCCCTGTCTCTCTCTCTCTCTCTCCCCCTGTCTCTCTCTCCCCCTGTCTCTCTCTCCCCCTGTCTCTCTCTCTCTCTCCCCCTGTCTCTCTCTCCCCCTGTCTCTCTCTCCCCCTGTCTCTCTCTCCCCCTGTCTCTCTCTCCCCCTGTCTCTCTCTCCCCCTGTCTCTCTCTCCCCCCTCTCTCTCTCTCTCCCCCTGTCTCTCTCTCCCCCTGTCTCTCTCTCCCCCTGTCTCTCTCTCCCCCTGTCTCTCTCTCTCTCCCTGTCTCTCTCTCTCTCCCTGTCTCTCTCTCTCCCTGTCTCTCTCTCTCCCCTGTCTCTCTCTCCCCCTGTCTCTCTCTCCCCCTGTCTCTCTCTCCCCCTGTCTCTCTCTCCCCCTGTCTCTCTCTCCCCCTGTCTCTCTCTCCCCCTGTCTCTCTCTCCCCCTGTCTCTCTCTCCCCCTCTCTCTCCCCCTGTCTCTCTCTCCCCCTGTCTCTTTCTCCCCCTGTCTCTCTCTCCCCCTGTCTCTCTCTCTCCCCCTGTCTCTCTCTCCCCCTGTCTCTCTCTCCCCCTGTCTCTCTCTCCCCCTGTCTCTCTCTCCCCCTGTCTCTCTCTCCCCCTGTCTCTCTCTCCCCCTGTCT
The DNA here is from genome assembly GCF_020424385.1 of Procambarus clarkii. Classification (NCBI taxonomy): domain Eukaryota; kingdom Metazoa; phylum Arthropoda; class Malacostraca; order Decapoda; family Cambaridae; genus Procambarus; species Procambarus clarkii. The sequence goes on along the minus strand of NW_025566930.1, from coordinate 65,571 downwards.
CTCTCTCCCCCTGTCTCTCTCTCCCCCGTCTCTCTCTCCCCCTGTCTCTCTCTCCCCCTGTCTCTCTCTCCCCCTGTCTCTCTCTCCCCCTGTCTCTCTCTTCCCCTGTCTCTCTCTCTCTCCCTGTCTCTTTCTTTCTCTGCTTCTGTTGCTTCCTCCGTCTTTACTCTTTCCTCTGTATCTGCGTCTCTTTGTCTCTCCTTTTGTCTCGTCTTGCCCGCTACTTATCTTCCACCTTCCTTGCCCCTCCTGTTCTTCCTGTAATCACCCAACTTGCGCATCCTTAAATCCTTCTTTCTTCCTCTCCTCGCGGGGAGAATTATCGCTCCGTTGCTATTCCCAGTAACGGAGGACGAGGTAACGGCCCCACAAAACAAGATCCTCAGCAACTTTCCACTCTCAATTATCATCCCACTCTCCCATTTCCCTCCGTCTCATTGCTTGTTCCCCTCCTGTTTATTTCTGGATCTTTATGTTCCGTAATTAGTGTGTGACGTTTTGGTGGTTTATAGAGCGGGGTCGGGAGAGGGAGGGGAATGAATTAAGATTAAAGCGGGGTGTTTAGGGTTCTGTTGGGCGTGTCTGTGGCTGTCTGTGGCTGTCTGTCTGCTGTCTGTGGCTGTCCCCCGCCCACTCCACACTCCGCCCTTTATCTCTCTCGTTTACTTTTATATTTATTGAGCAATTTTCTTGAGGATTTGTTGCGGCAATTCAGCTGAAGTGCAATGTATACTCTGTGTGTCTTGTAGTATTCATTGTGGTTGTGATGGGGGGGGGAGGAGGTGGGGGGGGGGCAGGGTGATGGTGATTGTTGAGGTGGGGGATGGTGATGGTGGTGATGGACATACGGGATGGAGGATGCATCCTAGGCTCCTTTCTTTATTTCGTGTCTTAATTACCTTACTGCTGTTACTGTATGGGACCCATGCCCACTTGTTGTATTCTTTCAGCTCGAAACCTTGTCTGTGACTGTGATTCGTTGGTCTCTGTCCGGTAGGTACTCCCAGACCCAGTTCAGTGTCATCCTTGATATCCCTGCTTGCTTCCTCATCTTGTACACAAGCTTTCAACGAGAAATAGTGTCAGATGCATTTTTGACAATCTAGGAAAATTTAGTCTACCCAGTCTTCCTTTTTCCTGTCCTGTTGAAGTAATCTTGTCATTGAACTCTTTTTGAACTCATTGTCACCACGTTTGTCAGGTACGACTTTCCTTTTCTAAAGCCACGCTGCCTTTTCGTTAGAAAGTTGGTCCTCTCTAGAAGCTGTATCATTCTTAACCTGATTACTTTCTCCAGCACTTTACAGGGAAGATTTGTCAGTGACACTGGTCGGTAATTTAGTGCTTCTTGTCTGATACATTTTTTTTTAAATATTGGGACTACATTTACCTTTTTCTTAGCGTTCAGGGAGATCTGTCTTGAGTGTTTTATTGATACGTTTAGACCAAGTACCTGTGCTTTCCCCGTCAACAACCATAGGGAGATCGTGTTGTTCCATTAATTTTCTTACATTTAACTCCTTCAGTTTTTTTTTTTATATCTTTTCTACAGTGACAATTATGTTGTCCAGTGAGTTTTCTGGCCTTTCATCTCACAACCTTGGTCTTCACCGTGTTTCTATTATAAAGCCCTCCTGAAATATTTTGTCTTAGGAACAAGCAAGTTCCTCACATACCTCCATGTCTTTTTCCGTGATCATTCACCTTTGTCTTTTCAACCTAATTACACGGTCTTTCAATCTTGGTTTTCTCCTTATATGGCTATATGGCTATATAGCCTTGGTTGGTTCTTAATTTTCACCGCCATGTCGTTTTCGAATAGATTCTCAGCTTCTCTCCTGACTCGAGTGTATTCACTTCTGGTTTACTTCAGTTCTGGTTCACTTCAGTTCACTTTCTGTTGTCCTCTTGTTCCTAGTTCTCTGCCCCTTTTCTAAGCCTCTGCGGTGGTCTCCTTAGCGTCCCAGCATTGCCAAATGAACCCGGGGTCTACTCTACCTTTCTCGTCCACCTCCTTCTTTAGGGTATGAATTGCTCTGTTGCATCGGCACGTTTCCTTGCAATGAGTTCATCATCTCATTCATCGTCTTCTCTTCCAGTTCCTTCCAGATGAGACGAAGAAAGTCCCTCACATGACTGTAGACCCCACGACTGTAATCTCCTGTCGTTCTCAATGGGGTTATTTGGTCTGACCAACTTTTCGGTGGACGCAAGTTCGTAGATAGATATGGTGACGATGGTGGTATGGATGACCTGGGGTGTTGCATGACCCCTGACCTGGGGTGTTGCATGACCCCTGACCTGGGGTGTTGTATGACCCCTGACCTGGGGGTGTTGCATGACCCCTGACCTGGGGTGTTGCATGACCCCTGACCTGGGGTGTTGCATGACCCCTGACCTGGGGTGTTGCATGACCCCTGACCTGGGGTGTTGTATGACCCCTGACCTGGGGGTGTTGCATGACCCCTGACCTGGGGTGTTGCATGACCCCTGACCTGGGGTGTTGCATGACCCCTGACCTGGGGTGTTGTATGACCCCTGACCTGGGGGTGTTGCATGACCCCTGACCTGGGGTGTTGCATGACCCCTGACCTGGGGTGTTGCATGACCCCTGACCTGGGTGTGTTGCATGACCCCTGACCTGGGGGTGTTGTATGACCCCTGACCTGGGGTGTTGCATGACCCCTGACCTGGGGGTGTTGCATGACCCCTGACCTGGGGTGTTGCATGACCCCTGACCTGGAGGTGTTGCATGACCCCTGACCTGGGGTGTTGCATGACCCCTGACCTGGGGTGTAGCATGACCCCTGACCTGGGGTGTTGCATGACCCCTGACCTGGGTGTGTTGCATGACCCCTGACCTGGGGGTGTTGTATGACCCCTGACCTGGGGTGTTGAATGACCCCTGACCTGGGGGTGTTGCATGACCCCTGACCTGGGGTGTTGCATGACCCCTGACCTGGAGGTGTTGCATGACCCCTGACCTGGGGTGTTGCATGACCCCTGACCTGGGGTGTTGTATGACCCCTGACCTGGGTGTGTTGCATGACCCCTGACCTGGGGTGTTGCATGACCCCTGACCTGGGGTGTTGCATGACCCCTGACCTGGGGTGTTGCATGACCCCTGACCTGGGGTGTTGCATGACCCCCTGACCTGGGGTGTTGCATGACCCCTGACCTGGGGTGTTGCATGAACCCTGACCTGGGGTGTTGCATGACCCCTGACCTGGGTGTGTTGCATGACCCCTGACCTGGGTGTTGCATGACCCCCTGACCTGGGTGTGTTGCATGACCCCTGACCTGGGGTGTTGCATGACCCCTGACCTGGGGGTGTTGCATGACCCCTGACCTGGGGTGTTGCATGACCCCTGACCTGGGGGTGTTGCATGACCCCTGACCTGGGGTGTTGCATGACCCCTGACCTGGGGTGTTGCATGACCCCTGACCTGGAGTGTTGCATGACCCCTGACCTGGGGTGTTGCATGACCCCTGACCTGGGGTGTTGCATGACCCCTGACTTGGGGTGTTGCATGACCCCTGACCTGGGGGTGTTGCATGACCCCTGACCTGGGGTGTTGCATGACCCCTGACCTGGAGGTGTTGCATGACCCCTGACCTGGGGTGTTGCATGACCCCTGACCTGGGGTGTTGCATGACCCCTGACCTGGGGTGTTGCATAACCCCTGACCTGGGTGTGTTGCATAACCCCTGACCTGGGTGTGTTGCATGACCCCTGACCTGGGGGTGTTGCATGACCCCTGACCTGGAGGTGTTGCATGACCCCTGACCTGGGGTGTTGCATGACCCCTGACCTGGGGTGTTGCATGACCCCTGACTTGACCAGAATAACGGGGTTGCTGTCATTATCATTAATGTCACAACTTTTCGCATTAAGTTCTTATAAGCGAGCGTTCAGGTCTCCTAGCTACCACCACAGGTACAACCACCATCGCTGCTACCACCACTACTGCTACCACTACTACCATTTCTACTCCATCACCCCTAATGCAATCATCACTACTGTCGGAAAACCCGACACCATTTAATAATATTACATGCAATAGTCGGATAATATTGCTGCTGTGTTGTATACACAAGTTACCCATAGAAAATATCGCTTGTAGTGGAATTTTCCGTCAATAGAAAACGGGATATCATTATTAGTCTTTGGACTTTTAATATCATAAAAACATCTCAGTTGACTTAACTTAATTATCAGTATCAAAATAGAGTAAATGTGACCCTTCTATCACTTACTGACATCTGGACAAAGTAGGCTAGTAGCGTCAGGAGTAGGGAGTGGTCAGCCATTGTTGGTAAGACCAGAGTCATTGGAGCGAGTACAGCTCCTATAATTTCTCTTGGACGAAGTGATATGGAGATCAGAGTAGTGTTCTGCCATCATCAACACGCTGTTAACAACCACAAGGAAAGTGTCTTTCTGAAACCCGTTTATCTGATCATTTTTTGCCATTAATGTTAGGTAGATATTGGGCGACCCGGTGAGAACACAAATAATCGACTCAATAAAGGTAATTAAGCCTTGGTCCTTATCTAATAATATACAATATTTTCTCTGATATAGCTGTCACATATTAGGATTCTGGCTTTACAGCTAGTGCCCTTTAACAGGAACAAGAAGAGGAAGCAAGAATTAATCTTGGTACATCAGTTACTATGGGTGATGGAAGCTAGCCTCACACGAGGATAATTTGGTGTCTACATCCCAGTTATATCTGGTGGACTAAGCCTGCTGTACAATAAGATAAGGCACCTCCTCAATTTATATACTAATATATGTACTTCAATATTGTAGTTTGATTGGCTGCATATATTAAAATTTAATATATACCCCCTAAGTCCACTTAACATCATACAAATTGCTATCGAAATATATAAATTAACGTAAATATAAATTCTATATAAATTCATATAAATTAAATAAATATAAATCTCACAAGTCGGTTCCCACAACTACAAATTCTATCACCATCCCTCCCACCATTAATGCAAGCAACACTATGATTACCATGACTACCACCATCACCACTACAGCTACCTTCATCACCACTATAACTACCCCCAGGATGGGTATGGGGTCCACTACCACCCACAGGATGGCTATGGGGTCTACTACCACTCACAGGATGGGTATGGGGTCCACTACCACCCACAGGATGGGTATGGGGTCCTCTACCATCCACAGGATGGGTATGGGGTCCACTACCACCCACAGGATTTGTATGGGGTCCACTACGACCCACAGGATGGCTATGGGGTCCTCTACCACCCACAGGATGGGTATGGGGTCCACTACCACCCACAGGATGGGTATGGGGGTCCACTACCACCCACAGGATGGCTATGGGGGTCCACTACCACCTACAGGATGGCTATGGGGGTCCACTACCACTCACAGAATGGGTATGGGGTCCACTACCACCCACAGGATTTGTGTGGGGTCCACTACGACCCACAGGATGGCTATGGGGTCCTCTACCACCCACAGGATGGGTATGGGGTCCACTACCACCCACAGGATGGGTATGGGGGTCCACTACCACCCACAGGATGGCTATGGGGGTCCACTACACCCACAGGATGGGTATGGTGTCCACTACCACCCACAAGATGGCTATGGGGGTCCACTACCACCTACAGGATGGCTATGGGGGTCCACTACCACCTACAGGATGGCTATGGGGGTCCACTACCACTCACAGAATGGGTATGGGGTCCTCTACCACTCACAGGATGGCTATGGGGGTCCACTACCACCCACAGGATGGGTATGGGGTCCTGTACCACTCACAGGATGGCTATGGGGGTCCACTACCACCCACAGGATGGGTATGGGGTCCTCTACCACTCACAGGATGGCTATGGGGGTCCACTACCACTCACAGGATGGCTATGGGGGTCCACTACCACCCACAGGATGGGTATGGGGTCCTCTACCACTCACAGGATGGCTATGGGGGTCCACTACCACTCACAGGATGGCTATGGGGGTCCACTACCACTCACAGGATGGCTATGGGGGTCCTCTACCACTCACAGGATGGCTATGGGGGTCCACTACCACTCACAGGATGGCTATGGGGGTCCTCTACCACTCACAGGATGGCTATGGGGGTCCTCTACCACTCACAGGATGGCTATGGGGGTCCACTACCACTCACAGGATGGCTATGGGGGTCCTCTACCACTCACAGAATGGCTATGGGGTCCTCTACCACTCACAGGATGGCTATGGGGGTCCACTACCACCCACAGAATGGGTATGGTGTCCACTACCACTCACAGGATGGCTATGGGGGTCCACTACCACTCACAGGATGGCTATGGGGGTCCACTACCACTCACAGGATGGCTATGGGGGGTCCACTACCACTCACAGAATGGGTATGGGGTCCTCTACCACTCACAGGATGGCTATGGGGGTCCACTACACCCACAGGATGGCTATGGGGTCCTCTACCACTCACAGGATGGCTATGGGGGTCCACTACCACTCACAGAATGGGTATGGGGTCCTCTACCATTCACAGGATGGCTATGGGGGTCCACTACCACTCACAGGATGGGTATGGGGTCCTCTACCACTCACAGGATGGCTATGGGGGTCCACTACCACTCACAGGATGGGTATGGGGTCCTCTACCACTCACAGGATGGCTATGGGGTCCTCTACCACTCACAGGATGGCTATGGGGGTCCTCTACCACCCACAGGATGGCTATGGGGTCCTCTACCACTCACAGGATGGCTATGGGGGTCCTCTACCACTCACAGGATGGCTATGGGGGTCCATAAATGAACTAAACCAACCTCCATCCACAACTTTAAGAACAAATTTGACAAGGAATTCTAACTTGAGGAATACTGAAAGTATAATAAGAGATACAACAATACCAGGAGGCGGGGCACCGAGAGCTAGAGCCCCACTCCCCCGTAGTGAGTACTGGAAGGTGAGGACAGTCATCACACCAACAAAGCCAAACCACTCAATACTCTACGTTTCCCCCATCACAATACAGCGGTCAGAAGTAACGAGCCTCATTGGTCTTAAGGAACATTCTTGATGGTAACCGCTAGCTCCAGTCCCAGGGTAAATGTGGAAGGGGAAGAGAGAGAGAGAGAGAGAGAGAGAGAGAGAGAGAGAGAGAGAGAGAGAGAGAGAGGGAGAGAGAGAGAGAGAGAGAGAGAGGGAGAGAAGTGGTGATACCTGAGAGGGTGGGAAATGAGGAGAAGATTGGTGTTTTGGCTATAATAGCCTTGATCTAATTGCTTGTGATTGGTCGACATTCTAACCATCTAGAATTTGAAGGCGGATTAATGTTTGCAGATTAATACACGATGATTAGGATTAATACATGGGGATTACAATTATATTTAATGAATATAAAGTAATGAAAGGGATTAAATAATTTAAGGTTTATGGCTTTGGTGCAATATGAGGTTTGTAATTATTTTAAGTAATTTGTCAGTAAGAATAGTTGTTGATTTATTGAAGGTCTATGTTGTAGAGCGTGACCCAAGTGCCCGGATGTGCTCCAGGCACACAGCCAGTAGGTGTTCGTCACAGAGAAGGAACTACTATTCACCACTCTGGGAGTAAGGACTGTTTTCCCTTGGGTACCTATGTATTCACCTAGTTGTGTTTGCGGGGGTTGAGCTTTGCTCTTTCGACCCGCCTGTGTGTGTGTGCATCATATACCCCGCTTCCCCTTACTGGGAAGGAGAGTCCTTCCGTAGGCATGTGAGTAATGTTTGGTATCAGTCCCTGGCTTCCATCGTTTATAGGCATATCTTGCCTATTTTTCTTTAATTTTCCTCTAAATATTAGACTTGTTCCCACTAAGTACACAGGCTAATGTTCCCCGATTTTCCTTTTTTTTTATAGCAGTATATATTTCACCTTGGAACTGTTCTCAAATATTACTTTCACTGGTCGATTTCAGTCGGTTTGAAACCTTCCTAGCCAACAAATTATTTTATTTCCATGGTTGATTGGAAATTACGGGAGCATAATATAACTGAGATTCATTGTCAGCACTCTTCTCTCTATTGTATCTTTAGCTATTTGTTTCACTATTTCATATGACATTCTTCAGTGCTTTCAGAAATGGTTAGTGACAATCACAACTACTGAATGGGGTTGTTTTCTCAAGGTTCATTGTTGATGTTCTCAAGAGTATAATCAAACTAGATGAATTTATACATGAAAATTCAGAGCTAGATTACTAAGTGTAGTGAACCCTAGTGTTAAAATATAACAAAATCTCTCATTGTCACCCATGATATTCGACCTCGGTTATCATGAGGATACCAAGTTTCAGTGTTCAGAACCGTTGATTACATGAAACATGAACGTCCAAGATATCCGTGGTAAGTGAACACATTACGGGAGCAGAGCAGCAACAGTGCAAGGGGGACATCTGATATATTATTGAACGAGAACTCTCCCCTAGAGTGTTGGTGGTGGTACAAGGTACTAAGTGAATATCGGTAGCAATTAACAACCCCGCTCGTTAAAGATATCGTGCCATTACGTAATCTGAAATGAAAGAGGGATAGCAATGATTGCAGACAGCTCAGACACCCCTCAAGGTGTTGTGGTAAAGGGTTACGATTCCACTTTAAGTGTGTTGAAAGCCGTAGTGTAGATACATGTATGTACTACAAGTCACTGAAGAGAGACATTATATATATATTTTATATATATTTATATGTGTGTTCTACACGTCAGGCGAGCGTGATATATGTACTGACCTACAGGTCAGTACATACATACACATATGTATGGACTACAGGTCAGTTTGAGACATATGTGTATGTACTACAGATCAGTGGAGAGACACATATGTATGCACTTCAGTCATTTAAAGACACACACACACACACATATATATATATATATATATATATATATATATATATATATATATATATATATATATATATATACAAGGTCAGTTAGGGACACATATGTATGCACTACAGGTCAGTTAGAGACACATATGTATGCACTACAGGTCAGTTAGAGACACATATGTATGCACTACAGGTCAGTTAGAGACACATATGTGTCTTCTATACGTCGTCAAATGTATGTTATTATATAATTATCAAAAACAATTGTTTAATAATTATATAATAATATAATAATAACAATAATAATAACATTATGCTTCATACGCAGGAACAAAACTTTTACGACGCGTTTCCTCCTAAAATGTATAAATTACGGGCCTTATTTGGACCAAAGGACGGAACGTAAAACACTCTCTCCAACAATTAAAAAAATCTCCCAAATGGATGGTTGCTAACACGAAATATTAAACCATACACCTTCACACTCGCCCCGCATCGCTACGGACAACCTGTACCAAGGTTCGACCTGTCTTTACCCAGTAACAAGTGACGTGAGGGGAAAAAATAATATATATATATATATATATATATATATATATATATATATATATATATATATATATATATATATATATATATATCAGAAAGAACTGCTCCGGTGAAAGATTCGAACCTTAGACTGCCAGGGGGCAATGAAAGTCTAGTACTCTGATCACATGACCACCAGACTGTTAAAAGTCATTGGTAGCCAAAGCTATTTAACCCCAAAGACCCAGCAGCACTAGAATGGGGGGTACATACTATTTCCGAAGAAGCGACATGAATTTATATGGAGATTAAAGGTTTAGAAGAAAAGAGAAAACCCCCCCAAAAAAACCATCATTAAAACCACGGGTGTTACCCAAACCATTAAAACTTGTTCGCCTTCCACACATTCACTCATCCATCTCAACTTCCAAAGCAAATTGCATTTTAAGAACGATGGATTTTAAGCGTTTTCAGCTATTAATTAATACATATGTATATACAATGAACGACCTCATTAGCCCTTGTTCGCATGTGTTAACAGCTGTTAAACCGTGTCGTAATGGCCTACAGCCATTTCCAGCACTTGATTACCGGAAGTTATTGAGAAAGTTTCTCACCGTAACGAAGAGACCGCACTGGTAGGGAGGGTACTGTTCTCAAGGGAGAACCTGAGGGTGATAGCGAGAGACATAGCGAGGAGAAAGAGATAACAAAGGGAATGGAGAGATACCGAGGGAAAGAGAGAGAGATACCGAGTGATATATTGAGAGAAAGAGAGAGAGAGAGAGCTACTGAGAGATATAGCGAGGGAAGAATGATAGCAAGGGAGAAAAATATCGAGAGAGATAACGAGGGAGAGAGCGAAAAAGAGGGGGAAAGGAGAAAGCGCCAATACATTACGACTATAGGGCACATGGAAGAGATCGGGATGAAGACCTGGGATGGGACGGGGGAAAGGAATGGTGCTAGTGTTTGAAGAATCATCATCATAGAGATAGCAAGAGTGATAAATCTACCGAACGAGAGCGAGAGAGCACGAGAGGGCGCAAGATAGCGAGATACCGAGAGAGCGAGAGAGCACGAGAGGGCGCGAGATAGCGAGATACCGAGAGAGCGAGAGAGCACGAGAGGGCGCGAGATAGCGAGATACCGAGAGAGCGAGAGAGCACGAGAGGGCGCGAGATAGCGAGAGAGATACCGAGAGAGCGAGAGAGAGATATATGGAGAAAAACTAAGCTTCACTTCGGTAACTGATTCAGAAGCGTCTGGTTAAATCTTCACTGTTCGCCTGCTCCTACAGGTGAGGTACCTACAGGTGAAGTGCCTACAGGTGAGGTACCTACAGGTGAGGTACCTACAGGTGAAGTGCCTACAGGTGAGGTACCTACAGGTGAGGTACCTACAGGTGAGGTACCTACAGGTGAGGTACCTACAGGTGAAGTGCCTACAGGTGAGGTGCCTACAGGTGAGGTACCTACAGGTGAGGTACCTACAGGTGAGGTGCCTACAGGTGAGGTACCTACAGGTGAGGTACCTACAGGTGAGGTGCCTACAGGTGAGGTACCTACAGGTGAGGTGCCTACAGGTGAGGTGCCTACAGGTGAGGTGCCTACAGGTGAGGTGCCTACAGGTGAGGTGCCTACAGGTGAGGTACCTACAGGTGAGGTGCCTACAGGTGAGGTGCCTACAGGTGAGGTGCCTACAGGTGAGGTACCTACAGGTGAGGTGCCTACAGGTGAGGTACCTACAGGTGAGGTACCTACAGGTTAGGTACCTACAGGTGAGGTACCTACAGGTGAGATGCCTACAGGTGAGGTGCCTACAGGTGAGGTACCTACAGGTGAGGTACTTACAGGTGAGGTACCTACAGGTGAGGTACCTACAGATGAGAGAGAGAGACACACACACAGAGACAGAGACAGACACACAGACACAGAGAGAGAGAGAGAGAGAGAGAGAGAGAGAGAGAGAGAGAGAGAGAGAGAGAGAGAGAGAGACAAAGAGAGACGGAGAGAGAAAATATACATAACACGATCCGGAAACCTTTAATCCTCTTATTTACGTCTTACATTAAACTACTGAATTCTTTATGAGAGTTGTTGCAGTTCGTCCGGTGGAAACAGCCTAAATAAATACGCTTTAGTCATTACTTTTATTACAGGTGTTGTGAATATATGTTCGTCATTACTGGCGGCCTTCACAAATGTCTGGAATAATTTGTGTAGTTAGTTTTATGGGCAATAATCTAAGTAAATATTTGGTTATTTGTCTAATAACCAAATAATACTAATACTAATAATTAAACACTGCATTATATTCCAGAATTACTATAGATAAGTGAGGGTAAAAGTGCAGTTCTGGGGTACAAACTTTCAGTTCTAATCACAGGTAAAGAATGACATATATTGAATTATTTAAAAATGGTTGCATTTCAATTTCATTATTAATAATTTTCCAGGTTGGGGACACGTTATTTAAAGCTGAACAACATCAACCAGGAGGGGGGGGGGGGAGGAGGTTGTTACCCAGGACACCCCCCATTCCACCACATGTCCCAGGACACCCCCCCCCACTCCACCACATGTCCCAGAACACCCCCCCACTCCACCACATGTCCCAGAACACCCCCCCACTCCACCACATGTCCCAGGACACCCCCCACTCCACCACATGTCCAAGAACACCCCCCCCAAATATTCGTCTGCACCCAAAACACACATTTTTTCCCCCAAGAAAAAAATATTAAAAATAGTTCTCTCACCCAAAACAAAAAATAATTCCTCTAAATACCTATTACCCTGTAAACATTTTATATATATTTTTCTCTCACTTAAAATTCATTCTCCCTTAAAAAGAGAAAAAATGATGCTTTTCCAAAAATTCTTTTATCCCCAAATCTCTTACCAACTTTAGTCAAACTTTCTCCAACTTTCTCCAACTTTCTCTTGACTTGGATTTGTGGTCAGCGTGACGATCAAACCTCTCTTTGCTAGACTCATTTCTAGTAATGGTTGCTTTTGTTAATTCTGGCTGTTGCATTGTTAATTCTAGCTGTTGCATTGTTAAGTGTGCAATAGTCCGAATTAACAATGCAATAGTCAGAATTAACAATGCAATAGCCAGAATTAACAATGCAATAGCCAGAATTAACAATGCAATAGCCAGAATTAACAATGCAATAGTCAGAATTAACAATGCAATAGCCAGAATTAACAATGCAATAGCCAGAATTAACAATGCAATAGCCAGAATTAACAATGCAATAGCCAGAATTAACAATGCAATAGCCAGAATTAACAATGCAATAGACAGAATTAACAATGCAATAGCCAGAATTAACAATGTAATAGCCAGAATTAACAATGCAATAGCCAGAATTAACAATGCAATAGCCAGAATTAACAATGCAATAGCCAGAATTAACAATGCAATAGCCAGAATTAACAATGCAATAGCCAGAATTAACAATGCAATAGCCAGAATTAACAATGCAATAGCTATTGTTAATTCTGGTTATTAATGTAATTGTTAATTTGTCTTTGATATAATTCGTATTTTATTATTAATGGATTAATGGTATTATTAATATAATTATTTTATTATTGTTACTATTACTATTAGTCTTATTACACTGAGAAATCCCAATTACGGGATATATGGAGGAACAAATCCCCGAGAGCCTTAATGAGGGCTCGAACCCTGGCGCTGGGTGTACCCAGACGCGCTCAATAGTCAACTGTTCCACGACATTGTAAAAAGAACCATGTAGGGGGGGAAGGAAGCAATATTTTTACCATGTCATGGTTCTGTTGACAAGAGCGTGACTGGGAACTCTCAGTGCCTAGGTTCGAGCCCTCAGCAAGGCTCCTGTTGGATTTGTAATTACAGTAGTTTTATTTCATTGGTGTCACTGTAGTTTTATTATTGTTGTCACTGTAGTTTTATTACTGTTGTCACTGTAGTTTTATTATTGTTGTCACTGCAGTTTTATTACTGTTGTCACTGCAGTTTTATTACTGTTGTCACTGCAGTTTTATTACTGTTGTCACTGCAGTTTTATTACTGTTGTCACTGCAGTTTTATTACTGTTGTCACTGTACGCTCACACACACACACACACACACACACACACACACACACACACACACACACACACACACACACACACACACACACACACGTGCCAAGCCATACATTACAAACAGAATAATATATTCGAACTCCAATCTTGTATTCTAAAGGGATTTGATGCCGGAGAGGTTCACTTGACTTATAAATCTCTGGTGAGGGAAGGTGCTCCCGTGGGAGGCCGGGGGTGATTGTTGAGAGGGGGGGGGGGGGATATACGGTGGTGGTTGTGCACTCAAATAGTTGTAGTTGCGGTGGGGGGTTGAGCTCTAGCTCTTTGGTCCCGCCTCTCAACTGTCAGTCAGCTGGAGTACAGACTCCCGAGCTTATTTATATGTGTGTGTGTGTACTCACCTAATTGTACTCACCTAATTGTGCTTGCGGGGGTTGAGCTTTGGCTCTTTGGTCCCGCCTCTCAACTGTCAATCAACTGGTGTACAAATTCCTGAGCCTACTGGGCTCTATCATATCTACATTTGAAACTGTGTATGGAGTCAGCCTCCACCACATCACTTCCTAGTGCATTCCATTTATTAACTACTCTGACACTGAAAAAATTCTTTCTAACGTCTCTGTGGCTCATCTGGGTACTAAGTTTCCACCTGTGTCCCCTTGTTCGTGTCCCACCCGTGCTGAAGAGTTTGTCTTTGTCCACCCTGTCAATTCCCCTGAGAATTTTGTAGGTGGTTATCATGTCTCCCCTTACTCTTCTGTTTTCCAGGGATGTGAGGTTCAGCTCCTTTAGCCTTTCCTCGTAGCTCAATCCTCTCAGTTCCGGGACGAGCCTGGTGGCATACCGCTGAATCTTCTCTAACTTTGTCTTGTGTTTAACTAGGTATTTAACTATGTGTGTGTGTGTGTGTGTGTCTCCCTCCCACTTTATGAGTCTTCCTCTGTTCCTGTCTCTTCCGTATCTCTTTCCCCCGTCTCTCTCCTCACTGTTCCACCTTTCCCTTCCCTCATCACTCATTCTCCTCCCCCACATTCTTCCCCTCTCCCCATTCTCTCATCATTCGTTACTCCTCTATTTCTCCCCTACACAATCTTCCCCCTACATTCTCCCCATGTCACACTCTGCTGGGGTCGTTGGCTGGGGTCGCCGGCTGGGGTCGCCGGCTGGGGTCGCCGGCTGGGGTCGCGGGCTGGGGGTCGCCGACTGGGGTCGCCGGCTGGGATCGCCGGCTGGGGTCACCGGCTGGGGTCGCCGACTGGGGTCGCCGTCTGGGATCACCGGCTGGGGTCGCCTACACCCTCCCACTAATATGGCGATGGATGAGTCAAGCGGAAACAAGGAAGACGGCCAAAGATTGTCTGTCTGGGGTTGTGGCAAATGGAAATTGCCCATTGTGTTCACTGTGGTAGGTGGGAGCGGCTTGCTGACAGCCCCCCATCTTGTGGTGGTGTGGTGGTGTGGTGGTGTGGTGGTGTGGTTGTGTGGTGGTGGGTGGGGGTGGTGCAGAAGGGAAAGGAAGAGTTTTGGGTAACATGTTTTTCTCACTTATGTTCGTGAAAGTCTACGGACTCGGCGATGAAAAGTTCACTATGTATGATCTTAGAACTAAGCAAAAGAATATATATATAATATATATATATATATATATATATATATATATATATATATATATATTTATATATATATATATATTTATATATATATTTATATATATATATATATATATTTATATATATATATATATATTTATATATATATATATATATATATATGTCGTACCTAGTAGCCAGAACGCACTTTTTGGCCTACTATGCAAAGCCAAATTTGCCTAATAAGCTAAGTTTTCCTGAATTAATATATTTTCTCCAATTTTTTTCTTATGAAATGATAAAGATACTCATTTCACTATGGATGAGGTCAATTTTTTTTTATTGGAGTTAAAATTAACGTAGATATATGACCGAACCTAACCAACCCTACCTAACCTAACCCAACCTATCTTTATAGGTTAGGTTTGGTTAGGTAGCCCAAAAAGGTAGGTTAGGTTAGGTTAGGTAGGTTAGGTAGTCGAAAAACAATTAATTCATGAAAACTTGGCTTATTAGGCAAATCGAGCCTTGCATAATAGGCTGAGAAGTGAGTTCTGGCTACTAGGTACGACATATATATATATATATATATATATATATATATATATATATATATATATATATATATATATATATATATGTTTTGATACAATATATAAGTATTTTATGTCCTAACTAAAAATGCCTCAAAACATACATAAAATTTGCCTTAATGTCTTTAGTGTGTATAGTGTGTAATATAGCAAGAAATCTTAATGTGCAAGAGTTTACGAGTTTACTCCAACACGATATCTTTATCAAGATATCGAACATAAATTATCCTTCATTATAAATAAGTCCTTTGGGTCTACATTTCTCTTAAGTATTATGAACTTTAGCTTTAAAATACATTAGAATTCACAATACATGAACTTTAGCTTTAAAATACATTAGAATACACAATACATGAACTTTAAAATACATTACTTTGGAGTAAAGTAATGTATTTAAAGGGTTATTGCTATACAATGTGTTACTAAAATACTGAGTGTAAACTTACAAGTATACTGCCGTATACCCCTTGTGACAGGAGTACCACCACAGTGTATACTCGTCTGACAGCCATATCAGTACACCCTGTGTGCTGAACATACCAACACAGTACACCCTATGTGCTGAACATAGCGACACAGTAAACCCTGTGTGCTGAACATACCAACACAGTACACCCTGTGTGCTGAACATAGCGACACAGTACACCCTGTGTGCTGAACATACCAACACAGTACACCCTGTGTGCTGAACATACCGACACAGTACACCCTGTGTGCTGAACATACCGACACAGTACACCCTGTGTGCTGAACATACCGACACAGTACACTCTGTGTGCTGAACATACCAACACAGTGCACCCTGTGTGCTGAACATACCAACACAGTACACCCTGTGTGCTGAACATACCGACACAGTACACCCTGTGTGCTGAACATACCGACATAGTACACTCTGTGTGCTGAACATACCAACACAGTACACCCTGTGTGCTGAACATACCAACACAGTACACCCTGTGTGCTGAACATACCGACACAGTACACCCTGTGTGCTGAACATACCGACATAGTACACTCTGTGTGCTGAACATACCAACACAGTACACCCTGTGTGCTGAACATACCAACACAGTACACTCTGTGTGCTGAACATACCAACACAGTACACCCTGTGTGCTGAACATACCGACACAGTACACCCTGTGTGCTGAACATACCGACATAGTACACTCTGTGTGCTGAACATACCAACACAGTACACCCTGTGTGCTGAACATACCAACACAGTACACTCTGTGTGCTGAACATACCAACACAGTACACCCTGTGTGCTGAACATACCAACACAGTACACCCTGTGTGCTGAACATAGCGACACAGTACACCCTGTGTGCTGAACATACCGACATAGTACACTCTGTGTGCTGAACATACCGACATAGTACACTCTGTGTGCTGAACATACCAACACAGTACACTCTGTGTGCTGAACATACCAACACAGTACACCCTGTGTGCTGAACATACCGACATAGTACACTCTGTGTGCTGAACATACCAACACAGTACACCCTGTGTGCTGAACATACCAACACAGTACACTCTGTGTGCTGAACATACCGACACAGTACACCCTGTGTGCTGAACATAGCGACACAGTACACCCTGTGTGCTGAACATAGCGACACAGTAAACCCTGTGTGCTGAACATACCGACATAGTACACTCTGTGTGCTGAACATACCGACACAGTACACCCTGTGTGCTGAACATACCAACACAGTACACCCTGTGTGCTGAACATACCGACATAGTACACCCTGTGTGCTGAACATACCGACACAGTACACCCTGTGTGCTGAACATACCGACACAGTACACCCTGTGTGCTGAACATACCGACACAGTACACCCTGTGTGCTGAACATACCGACATAGTACACCCTGTGTGCTGAACATACCAACACAGTACACCCTGTGTGCTGAACATACCAACACAGTACACCCTGTGTGCTGAACATACCAACACAGTACACTCTGTGTGCTGAACATACCAACACAGTACACCCTGTGTGCTGAACATAGCGACACAGTACACCCTGTGTGCTGAACATACCAACACAGTACACTCTGTGTGCTGAACATACCAACACAGTACACCCTGTGTGCTGAACATACCAACACAGTACACTCTGTGTGCTGAACATACCGACACAGTACACCCTGTGTGCTGAACATACCAACACAGTACTCCCTGTGTGCTGAACATACCAACACAGTACACCCTGTGTGCTGAACATACCGACACAGTACACCCTGTGTGCTGAACATACCAACACAGTACACCCTGTGTGCTGAACATACCAACACAGTACTCCCTGTGTGCTGAACATACCAACACAGTACACCCTGTGTGCTGAACATACCAACACAGTACACCCTGTGTGCTGAACATACCAACACAGTACACCCTGTGTGCTGAACATACCGACATAGTACACTCTGTGTGCTGAACATACCAACACAGTACACCCTGTGTGCTGAACATAGCGACACAGTAAACCCTGTGTGCTGAACATACCGACACAGTACACCCTGTGTGCTGAACATACCGATGCCTCCACACACCACAACACACTATACACCCAACAATTTACCTCAAAGGTGTAAATTTAACATTTTCTATTTAAACTTTTCCAAGAATATTCTCCTTCCATGATAAGCAATCTAGTTAATATCTCTTAGAGAGACGAGAGAGAGAGAGAGAGAGAGAGAGAGAGAGAGAGAGAGAGAGAGAGAGAGAGAGAGAGAGAGAGAGAGAGAGAGTGACAGAGATTGAGAGAGAGAGAGAGAGAGAGAGAGAGAGAGAGAGAGAGAGAGAGAGAGAGAGAGAGAGAGAGAGAGAGAGAGAGAGAGAGACAGAGAGACAGAGAGACAGAGAGCGTAACGTCGTTAATTTTATAACGTAGAACCAAAACATTACTTACGTTCTAAAAGGCTAATACATAGTACGAAGCTAATTCACACGTCGACGCTGAAAGTATCAGAAGTTAGGCTATCGTAACGGGTTCAGTGGGAGATGTTACGGATGGTAGGAAGCCACCTCGGAGCTAGGGCCCAGGAGCTAGGGTCCAGGAGCTAGGTTCTAAATCCTAGGAGGTCAGGCGTCAATTAGATGCTAGGCAGTCTCACGGTAGATGGACCCACCTGTTATCTCTAGATTCAAAATTACCTTTATTACATTTTTTGCTGTCACCAACAGCATTCTTGATCAATAACATTATAATATGCCCATTATATATCACAAAATAACAATTAAAAAAATCTTCCCTGTTCAAAATAGGGTTCACAATAATTCTTAACAAATATAATATACGAACAGTAGTAATAGTGAAGGATATATATATATATATATATATATATATATATATATATATATATATATATATATATATATATATATATATATATATATATATATATATATATATATTAGTTGGTCACTGAGCTATATTGGAGACCTCTATAATCCTCCCACGGTTGAAAAGCCTTAAACCAAACAAGAAAATTATCTAATTAAAGTTTTCCCAAAAGTGACCATTAATAAGTGTATATAATATAAAATTTGGCTATTAAATTACACTGCATATTAATAATAATAATGCACTGATATATAGATACCCATTGAGAGTGAATTACTATGAGTTTTCTGCTCATTTACATTAAAAAAATATTGTTGGATAATTTTCGGGTTATAATTGAATTATATAACGTAGGGTGTTTTTAGGATAGTTCTATCCTTGTGTACTATACTGTGACATAGTTAATATGGCTAATGTGAGGTTAATGTTAATAAGGGTTAATGTAAGAGCTATGTGCTATTTCTTTCTGTCTCTGTCTCTGTCTCTGCCTCTCTCTCTCTCTCTCTCTCTCTGTCTCTGTCTCTCTCTTTTTCTATCTCTCTCTGTCTCTGTTTCTCTGTCTCTGTTTCTCTCTCTGTCTCTGTCTCTGTCTCTGTCTCTCTCTCTCTCTCTCTCTCTCTCTCTCTCTCTCTCTCTCTCTCTCTCTCTCTCTCTCTCTCTCTCTCTCTCTCTCTCTCTCTCTCTCTCTCTCTCTCTCTCTCTCTCTCTCTCTCTCTCTCTCTCTCTCGCTTTTGCGTGCGAGCGTTAATGCATTTTGCTTGAAGCGATGACTCACGTCTGGAGCGCCTCCTGCAGCTGCGGTTGTTAAAGTACTCAGCTGCTGCACGAGCCAGCTGTCCCGAGCTATATCAAGCTGTGCTGCTGTTCCTACTGCAGCAGCAGCAGCAGCAGCAGCAGCAGCAGCACTATTACCTATCATAAGAGGCATTATTGATGGAGCAGGTCAGCCACCACCTCGCCTGGAGCAGGTCAGCCACCACCTGGCCTGGAGCAGGTCAGCCACCACCTGGCCTGGAGCAGGTCAGCCACCACCTGGCCTGGAGCAGGCCAGTCACCACCTGGCCTGGAGCAGGTCAGCCACCACCTGGCCTGGAGCAGGTCAGCCACCACCTGGCCTGGAGCAGGTCAGCCACCACCTGGCCTGGAGCAGGTCAGCCACCACCTGGCCTGGAGCAGGTCAGCCACCACCTGGCCTGGAGCAGGCCAGCCACCACCTGGCCTGGAGCAGGTCAGCCACCACCTGCTTCGTGTCAGGAATAAAGGCTCACTTTCACGTCCCAAATGGAGAAAAAAAGACCTATATTGAAAAGCAATATAAAGACTGAGACCAAATGCACCCTTGTTGTTCTGGGCTGCTGCTGGTGGTTGTGGTTGTTGTTGTGGTGGTGGTTGTTGCTACTTGTGGTGGTGGTGGTTGTGTGGTGGTGGTTGTTGTTGTGGTTGTTGTTGTGGTGGTGGTTGTTGGTTGTTGTTGTTCTGGGCTGCTGCTGGTGGTTGTTGTTGTTGTTGTGGTGGTGGTTGTTGCTGTGGTTGTTGTGGGTGGTGTTGCTGTGGTGGTGGTTGTTGCTGTGGTGGTGGTTGTTGGTGGTGGTGGTTGTTGTTGTGGTGTGGTTGTTGTTGTGGTGGTGGTTGTGTTGTGGTGGTGGTGGTGGTGGTGTTGTTGTGGTGGTGGTGTTGGTGTTGCTGTGGTGGTGGTTGTTGTTGTGGTGGTGGTTGTTGTTGTGGTGGTTGTGGTTGTGGTTGTGGTGGTGGTTGTTGGTGGTGTGGTGGTTGTTGTTGTGGTGGTGGTTGTTGCTGTGGTGGTGTTGTGTGGTGTGGTTGTTGTGTTGGTGGTGGTTGTTGTTGTGGTGGTGGTTGTTGTTGTGGTGGTGGTTGTTGTTGTGGTGGTGGTTGTTGTTGTGGTGGTGGTTGTTGTTGTGGTGGTGGTTGTTGCTGTGGTGGTGGTTGTTGTTGTGGTGGTGGTTGTTGTTGTTGTGGTGGTGTTGTGGTGGTGGTTGTTGTGTGGTGGTGGTGTTGTGGTGGTGTTGTGGTGGTGGTGGTGGTGGTGGTTGTTGTGGTGGTGGTGGTGGTTGTGGTGGTGGTTGTGGTTGTTGTGGTGGTGGTTGTTGTGTGTGTGGTGGTGGTTGTTGTTGTGGTGGTGGTGGTGTTGTTGTGGTGGTGGTGTGGTTGTTGTTGTGTGGTGGTGGTTGTTGTTGTGGTGGTGGTGTTGTTGTGGTGGTGGTGGTGGTTGTTGTGGTGGTTGTGTTGGTGGTGGTGGTTGTTGGTGTGGTGGTGGTTGTTGTTGTGGTGGTGGTGGTTGTGTTGTGGTGGTGGTGGTTGTGGTGGTGGTGGTTGTGGTTGTTGTGGTGGTGGTGGTGTGGTGGTGTGGTTGTTGTTGTGGTGGTGGTTGTTGTTGTTGTGGTGGTGGTTGTTGTTGTTGTGGTGGTTGTTGTTGTGGTGGTGGTTGTTGTGTTGTTGTGGTGGTGGTGGTTGTTGTGGTGGTGGTGGTGTGTTGGTGGTGTGGTGGTGGTGGTGTTGTTGTGGTGGTGGTGGTTGTTGTGGTGGTGGTTGTTGGTGTGGTGTGGTGGTGGTTGTTGTTGTGGTGGTGGTTGTTGTTGTGGTGGTGGTTGTTGTTGTGGTGTGGTGGTTGTTGTTGTGGTGGTGGTTGTTGTGGTGGTTGTGGTGGTGTGGTGGTGGTGGTGGTTGTTGTTGTGGTGGTGGTTGTTGTGTGTGTTGTGTTGTGGTGGTTGTGTGGTGTTGTTGTGGTGTTGTGGTGGTGGTTGTGTGGTGTGGTGGTGGTGGTGGTGGTGGTGGTTGTTGTGGTGGTGGTGTTGTAGGTGTGGGGTGGTTGTTGTAGTGGTGGTGTTGCAGGTGTGGGGTGGTTGTTGTGGTGGTGGTGTTGTAGGTGTGGGGTGGTTGTTGTTGTTGTGTGGTGGTTGTTGTTGTGGTGGTTGTGGTGGTGGTGGTGGTGTTGTGGTGGTGGTTGTTGTTGTGGTGGTGGTTGTTGGTGTGGTGGTGGTTGTTGTTGTGGTGGTGGTGGTGTGGTGGTGTTGTTGTGGTGGTGGTTGTTGTGGTGGTGGTGGTGGTTGTGGTGGTGTTGTTGTGTGGTGGTGGTTGTGGTTGTTTGTGTTGTGGTGGTGGTGTTGGTGTTGTGGTGGTGGTGTTGTTGTGGTGGTGGTGGTGGTGGTGGTTGTTGTGGTGGTGGTGGTGGTGGTGGTGTTGGTGGTGTGGTGGTGGTTGTTGTTGTGGTGGTGGTTGTTGTTGTGGTGGTGGTGGTGGTTGGTGGTGGTGGTGGTGGTTGTTGTTGGTGGTGGTTGTTGTTGTTGTGGTGGTGGTGGTTGTGTGGTGGTGGTGGTGTGGTGGTGGTTGTTGCTGTGGTGGTGGTGGTGTTGTGGTGGTGGTGGTGGTTGTGTGTGGTGGTGGTTGTTGTGTGTGGTGGTGGTTGTTGTTGTGTGTGGTGGTGGTGGTTGTGGTTGTGGTGGTGGTGGTGGTTGTTGTGTGGTGGTTGTTGTTGTGGTGGTGGTTGTTGTGTGTGGTGGTGGTGGTGGTTGTTGTGTGTGGTGGTTGTTGTGTGGTGGTGGTTGTTGTGTGTGGTGGTGGTGGTTGTTGGTGGGTGGTGGTTGTTGTTGTGGTGGTGGTGGTTGTTGTGTGGTGGTGGTGGTGGTTGTTGTGGTGGTGGTGGTGGTGGTTGTGTGTGGTGGTGGTTGTTGTGTTGTTGGTGGTGGTGTTGTTGTTGTTGATGGTGGTGGTGGTGGTGGTGGTGTTGGTGGTGGTGGTGGTGGTGTTGTTGTTGTGTGGTGGTGGTTGTTGTGTTGTGGTGGTGGTTGTTGTTGTGTGGTGGTGGTTGTTGTTGTGGTGGTGGTTGTTGTTGTGGTGGTGGTGGTTGTGGTGGTGGTGGTTGTGGTTGTGGTGTGTTGTTGTGGTGGTGGTGGTTGTGGTGGTGTTGTTGTGGTGTGGTGGTGGTGGTGTTGTTGTGGTGGTGGTGTTGTGGTGGTGGTTGTTGTTGTGGTGGTGGTTGTTGCTACTGCTGGTGGTTGTGGTTGTTGTTGTGGTGGTGGTTGTTGCTACTTGTGGTGGTGGTGGTTGTTGCTGTGGTGGTGGTTGTTGCTGTGGTGGTGGTTGTTGTTGTGGTGGTGGTTGTGGTTGTGGTTGTTGTTGTGGTGGTGGTTGTTGGTTGTTGTTGTGGTGGTGGTTGTTGCTACTGGTGGTGGTTGTTGCTGTGGTGGTGGTTGTTGTTGTGGTGGTGGTTGTTGTTACTTGTGGTGGTGGTGGTTGTTGTTGTGGTGGTGGTTGTTGTTACTTGTGGTGGTGGTGGTTGTTGTTGTGGTAGTGGTTGTTGTTGTGGTGGTGGTTGTTGGTTGTTGTTGTGGTGGTTGTTGCTACTTGTGGTGGTGGTGGTTGTTGCTGTGGTGGTGGTTGTTGTTGTGGTGGTGGTTGTTGCTGTGGTGGTGGTTGTTGTTGTGGTGGTGGTTGTTGTTGTGGTGGTGGTTGTTGTTGTGGTGGTGGTTGTTGTTGTGGTGGTGGTTGTTGCTACTGGTGGTGGTTGTTGCTGTGGTGGTGGTTGTTGTTGTGGTGGTGGTTGTTGTTACTTGTGGTGGTGGTGGTTGTTGCTACTTGTGGTGGTGGTTGTTGGTTGTTGTTGTGGTGGTTGTTGTTGGTTGTTGTTGTGGTGGTGGTTGTTGCTACTGGTGGTTGTTGTTGTTGTGGTGGTGGTGGTTGTTGTTGTGGTGGTGGTGGTTGTTGTTGTTGTGGTGGTGGTTGTTGGTTGTTGTTGTGGTGGTGGTTGTTGCTACTGGTGGTGGTTGTTGGTTGTTGTTGTGGTGGTGGTTGTTGCTACTGGTGGTGGTGGTGGTTGTTGTTGTGGTGGTGGTTGTTGTTGTGGTGGTGGTTGTTGTACTGGTGGTGGTTGTGGTTGTTGTGGTGGTGGTGGTTGGTGGTGGTTGTGTGGTGGTGGTGGTGGTTGCTACTGTTGTGGTGGTGGTGGTTGTTGTGGTGGTGGTGGTGGTTGTTGTGTGTGGTGGTGGTTGTTGCTACTGGTGGTGGTTGTTGGCTGTTGTTGTGTTGGTGGTGGTTGTTGGTTGTTGTGGTGGTGGTGGTGGTTGCTACTGGTGGTGGTGGTGGTTGTTGCTGTGGTGGTGGTTGTTGTTGTTGTGGTGGTGGTTGTTGCTACTGGTGGTGGTTGTTGGCTGTTGTTGTGGTGGTGGTTGTTGGTTGTTGTTGTGGTGGTGGTGGTTGCTACTGGTGGTGGTGGTGGTTGTTGCTGTGGTGGTGGTTGTTGTTGTTGTGGTGGTGGTTGTTGCTACTGGTGGTGGTTGTTGGCTGTTGTTGTGGTGGTGGTTGTTGGTTGTTGTTGTGGTGGTGGTTGTTGCTACTGGTGGTGGTGGTGGTTGTTGCTGTGGTGGTGGTTGTTGTTGTGGTGGTGGTTGTTGGTTGTTGCTGGTGGTGGTGGTTGTTGCTACTGGTGGTGGTGGTGGTTGTTGCTGTGGTGGTGGTTGTTGTTGTTGTGGTGGTGGTTGTTGGTTGTTGTTGTGGTGGTGGTTGTTGCTACTGGTGGTGGTGGTGGTTGTTGCTGTGGTGGTGGTGGTTGTTGTTGTGGTGGTGGTTGTTGGTTGTTGTTGTGGTGGTGGTTGTTGCTACTGGTGGTGGTGGTGGTTGTTGCTGTGGTGGTGGTTGTTGTTGTGGTGGTGGTTGTTGGTTGTTGCTGGTGGTGGTGGTTGTTGCTACTGGTGGTGGTGGTGGTTGTTGCTGTGGTGGTGGTTGTTGCTGTGGTGGTGGTGGTTGTTGCTACTGGTGGTGGTGGTGGTTGTTGCTGTGGTGGTGGTTGTTGTTGTGGTGGTGGTTGTTGCTACTGGTGGTGGTGGTGGTTGTTGCTGTGGTGGTGGTTGTTGCTACTGGTGGTGGTGGTGGTTGTTGCTGTGGTGGTGGTGGTTGTTGCTACTGGTGGTGGTGGTGGTTGTTGCTGTGGTGGTGGTGGTTGTTGCTACTGGTGGTGGTGGTGGTTGTTGCTACTGGTGGTGGTGGTGGTTGTTGCTGTGGTGGTGGTGGTGGTTGTTGCTGTGGTGGTGGTGGTTGTTGCTACTGGTGGTGGTGGTGGTTGTTGCTGTGGTGGTGGTTGTTGTTGCTACTTGTGGTGGTGGTGCTGCTTTGGTAGTTTGTCGTTCTGCTACTTGTAATGGTTGTGTTGCTGCTACTGTTGGTGGCTTGCGCTGCTGGGGCTGTTGTTACTTGTGTTGGAAGTGCTACTGGTGCTGCTGCAACTTGCGGTGGTGCTGCCAGTGCTACTGTTCCTGATGGCACTGCATTCTGATTGCTTTCTCAACTACAGCTGTTTTCATGACAACAAAATATTGAGCTACAAGAACGACTCTTCACCTCTACGAGCTGCAGGGTTATTCTTGCCACTGGGGTCACTCCCCGCACCTCTATCTTGAGGTTATCTTAAGATGATTTCGGGGCTTTTAGTGTCCCCGCGGCCCGGCCCTCGACCAGGCCTCCACCCCCAGGAAGCAGCCCGTGACAGCTGACTAACACCCAAGTACCTATTTACTGCTAGGTAACAGGGGCATTCAGGGTGAAAGAAACTTTGCCCATTTGTTTCTGCCTCGTGCGGGAATCGAACCCGCGCCACAGAATTACGAGTCCTCCGCGCTATCCACCAAGCTACGAGGCCCCCTACGAGACCTCAGTCACACTCTTGCGGTGGAAAAAGCTTTTCTGCCTAAAAACTTTAATTTGATCAGACACTTGAGCTAATGGAGAGAGTCGCGATGCTGCGAGTGTGTCTCACGGGGCTGGAGGGTCAGGAGTCTCCACTTCCCAAGACTCGGAGCAACAAGCAAGCAAAGAGGTTCCTCTTTGTCGTTCAAACTTTCAAACTTCTCTCAACACCCAACCCTTCCACGACACAAAATCTACTTGTGATTCAAATCTTTGCGCCAAAACACACAGGAACGAGCTATTTAGTGGCTTCGAGCCTCCAAATAAACCAAACACTTGTCATCCAAACCCTCTGAGTAAAAGTTAAGGCGTCAAGCGAAAGCAAAGAGAATCCAATCAGTTTAGCTTACCCCTAATCCGACGCCTGCTGCATGATGTTAAAGACGAATATCTTGCGCTCGACGAGACGGCAAGACTCCAAGCGATACCACCACCAGCCAATCAGCGTCGCCCTCACTCCCCGGTAGTTGCCACCTCGGGAAGAGAGAGAGAGAGAGTAAACAAAAATAAAAAATAAACTTCTCCTTCATCGTGTCAGATTTCCCTGAAGTGCAAAACTTCGCAAAGCCTCTCTGGTATGAATAATTAATGGGAACAAGGCGGAACAGCCCTTAGTGCGGCTCTCTGACCTCTGCACCTCCAATCGGATTTGTTGAAAACTTGTGACGTAGCGCATATTTGAGTTCGGAATAATTAATTATTTTTTTCTTCTCTGGGATTTCCTTGCCTTCTACTCGTTAGTAGTTTGAGGTCTACGTAGACCAGGGCACGGGCTGAGTGAAAGGTTTATCGTGATTGTAATATCGAGATTCTATACGTCTTGAAGATGTTGTGGTGCTGGTCTTGAAGCCTATCAGCACCATAAGGGTTATTAAGGCCTACCAACTATCAACATAGACGGGCACACACACACACACACACACACACACACACACACACACACACACACACACACACACACACACACACACACACACACACACACACACAAAGACAGGGGTAGACAAAGGCAGTTTACTTAACACAAGGGGCACACGCACAAGGGGGACACAGGTGGAAATTGAGTGCCCAAATGAGCCATAAAGACATTAAGCAGATTTTTTTTTACTGTCAGAGTAGTTAATAAATGAAATCCTTTAGCAAGTGATGTAGTGGAGGCTGACTCCATACACAGTTTTAAGTGTAGATATGATAGACCCCAGTAGGCTCAGGAACCTGTACACCAGTTGATTGACGGTTGAGAGGCGGGACCAAAGAGCCAGAGCTCAACCCCCGCAAGCACAACTAGGAGAGCACAGCTTACTGCCCAAACAAACAAAAACAAGAAAGAAAAACAAGTAATCTCTGTATATATACAGAATGTGGTATACTTCTCGTAGTATACCACAGTATACTTCTCGTAGTATACCACAGTATACTTCTCGGCACATTCTCTGTGCCTTGAGAATGAAGGTTTACACTAATGTCTTTGTTGACGTCTTATTTATTATCTTATTCGTCTTATCACGTCTTAGTCTCCTGCAATTCAAAAAATAACATTGAAAACGACTGCACTGGGAACAAAGAATGAAGACAGATAATCTCAACTAAATCTGGTTGCATGTTCAGAGACTTCTCTGTGACTTCTCTCAGAGAAGTCTTGTCTGTTGTAAACAACAAACTTCTTCAGTCATATTAAAGTAACAAACTTCTTCAGTTTTAGAAAAGTAAGAAACTTCTTCAGTCTTATAAAAGTAACAAACTTCTTCAGTCTTAGAAAAGTAACAAACTTCTTCAACCTTAGAAATGTAACAAACTTCTCCAGTCTTATAAAAGTAACAAACTTCTCCAGTCTTATAAAAGTAACAAACTCTTCAGTCTTATAAAAGTAACAAACTTCTTCAGCCTTAGAAATGTAACAAATTTTTTCAGTCTTAGAAATGTAACAAATTTTTTCAGTCTTATAAAAGTAACTTTTTCAGTCTTATAAAAGTAACAAACTTCTTTAGTCTTATAAAAGTAACAAACTTCTTCAGTGACTTCAAGAAGTAACAGAGACATTAAAGTAGTGAGAGAAGAGGGCCGGTGGATGACATACGCTGGGTTAAGCACCGCTGGGTTTGGCCACTTGCTGACTGGGTGACCATTGGATCCCATTTCTCCTCACTAGAATGACCTCGACATACCAAACTCCCTTCCTGTCCCCCAGCCAAACTACATCGTATAACAGCCCAAGTGTTTCAAGAACCTTTACACCTGTTGAAAGTTGAGTTGCGAGACACGAGAGCTAAAGCTCAACCCTGGCCAGCAAAGCTGCTAGGTAAGTGCAGCTAGGCGAGCAACGCACAACACAGCCTGTGTCAAATATTTGGGAAGACAAAGGTAGTTTAATATTAAAAGTCACATGTGTTGAGGCTCAGTGTTTTCATATGACAGCCGTGTCAGTGTTATCAACCAACTGCATATTTAAACCTTCGTTGACAACATGCGTGGCGCTGAGAGTGTCCTCGGGCAATTTGACCGCGTCCGTACCGGCCAGTTCTTGGCCGAGAAGTGATTTTCTCTCTCTATGTCACGATGATTCTCTCAATCTGTAGTCTTCGTTCACCTCCGCGTAACTCACCTGTGACAAGCTGTATCTCTCGTCTAGGTTAGCTAACTTTGTATAATTGATAATTTTGATAATTGCTTTCCAGCTCACTCGGAGCAGACAGATTATGTGTCTGTTTCGCGTAGAGTAGACAGTTCCCCTGTCTTCTCTGTCAATGTTTTATCAACAGTAGATGATTCCTGTCCCCTTTGTCTATGTTGCACTCAGGGGCAAACAAACCCTGTCCTATCTCACACAGAGCAGACAGAACCCTATCTCGTTTGTTAATGCTTCCCTCACAGCAGACAATCCTTATCTTGTCTGTCGATATTTCACTCAGAGCAGATAATTCCTGACCCTCCCCATATGTTTCAGTCACAGACAATCCCTGTCCCCCTCTCTCTTTTATAATCTGATTTAATATCAAGTTTCTACTACATATTTTCTCTCAAATGATGTTTGGGATCCCTTGACCTGCGAACAGAGCAAGGGAGCCCTTTGAGCTGACCCCTTGCTGCCTGTACCAAGCCTGTGGCGAGACTCGAGAGTGTCTTATGCCACACAGGATGGATCTATGGTGGATATGGGTACCTCACGGCTGGCCTTGTAGGCTGTGTATAGTGTTCTCAATGATCTTACAGTCAGTTAATCGTGTAGGTGTATTTTACAGGATATGAATTACGATTCCTGGGGGTCATACTCTTCTCGGGCTTTAATTGATGGGTGTATAGTTTACTGAGCCGAGTGTGTGTGTGTGTGTGTACTCACCTAGTTGTACTCACCTAGTTGTGTTTGCGGGGGTTGAGCTCTGGCTCTTTGGTCCCGCCTCTCAACCGTCAATCAACAGGTGTACAGATTCATGAGCCTATCGGGCTCTGTCATATCTACACTTGAAACTGTGTATGGAGTCAGCCTCCACCACATCACTTCCTAATGCATTCCATTTGTCAACCACTCTGACACTAAAAAAGTTTTTTCTAATATCTCTGTGGCTCATTTGGGCACTCAGTTTCCACCTGTGTCCCCTTGTGCGTGTTCCCCTTGTGTTAAATAGACTGTCTTTATCTACCCTATCAATCCCCTTCAGAATCTTGAATGTGGTGATCATGTCCCCCCTAACTCTTCTGTCTTCCAGCGAAGTGAGGTTTAATTCCCGTAGTCTCTCCTCGTAGCTCATACCTCTCAGCTCGGGTACTAGTCTGGTGGCAAACCTTTGAACCTTTTCCAGTTTAGTCTTATCCTTGACTAGATATGGACTCCATGCTGGGGCTGCATACTCCAGGATTGGCCTGACATATGTGGTATACAAAGTTCTGAATGATTCTTTACACAAGTTTCTGAATGCCGTTCGTATGTTGGCCAGCCTGGCATATGCCGCTGATGTTATCCGCTTGATATGTGCTGCAGGAGACAGGTCTGGCGTGATATCAACCCCCAAGTCTTTTTCCTTCTCTGACTCCTGAAGAATTTCCTCTCCCAGATGATACCTTGTATCTGGCCTCCTGCTCCCTACACCTATCTTCATTACATTACATTTGGTTGGGTTAAACTCTAACAACCATTTGTTCGACCATTCCTTCAGCTTGTCTAGGTCTTCTTGAAGCCTCAAACAGTCCTCTTCTGTTTTAATCCTTCTCATAATTTTAGCATCGTCCGCAAACATTGAGAGAAATGAATCGATACCCTCCGGGAGATCATTTACATATATCAGAAACAAGATAGGACCGAGTACAGAGCCCTGTGGGACTCCACTGGTGACTTCACGCCAATCGGAGGTCTCACCCCTCACTGTAACTCTCTGCTTCCTATTGCTTAGATACTCCCTTATCCACTGGAGCACCTTACCAGCTACACCTGCCTGTCTCTCCAGCTTATGTACCAGCCTCTTATGCGGTACTGTGTCAAAGGCTTTCCGACAATCCAAGAAAATGCAGTCCGCCCAGCCCTCTCTTTCTTGCTTAATCTGTGTCACCTGATCGTAGAATTCTATCAAGCCTGTAAGGCAAGATTTACCCTCCCTGAATCCATGTTGGCGATTTGTCACGAAGTCCCTTCTCTCCAGATGTGTTACCAGGTTTTTTCTCACGATCTTCTCCTCACCTTGCATGGTATACAAGTCAAGGACACTGGCCTGTAGTTCAGTGCCTCTTGTCTGTCGCCCTTTTTGTATATTGGGACCACATTCGCCGTCTTCCATATTTCTGGTAGGTCTCCCGTCTCTAGTGACTTACTATACACTATGGAGAGTGGCAGGCAAAGTGCCTCTGCACACTCTTTCAGTACCCATGGTGAGATCCCATCTGGACCAACAGCCTTTCTAACATCCAGATCCAGCAGGTGTCTCTTGACCTCCTCTCTCGTAATTTCGAACTCCTCCAAGGCCGCCTGGTTTACCTCCCTTTCTCCTAGCACAGTGACCTCACCCTGTTCTATTGTGAAGACCTCCTGGAACCTCTTGTTAAGTTCCTCACACACCTCTCTGTCATTCTCTGTATACCTGTCCTCGCCTGTTCTAAGTTTCAATACCTGTTCTTTCACTGTTGTTTTCCTTCTGATGTGACTGTGGAGTAGCTTTGGTTCGGTCTTGGCTTTGTTTGCTATATCATTTTCAAAATTTTTCTCTGCTTCTCTTCTCACCCTGACGTACTCATTCCTGGTTCTCTGGTATCTCTCTCTGCTTTCTGGTGTTCTGTTATTCCGGAAGTTCCTCCACGCCTTTTTGTTCAGTTTCTTCGCTTCCATACATGCCCTATTATACCATGGATTCTTCTGTTGTGTGTGTGTGTGTGTGTGTGTGTGTGTGTGTACTCACCTAGTTGTGCTTGCGGGGGTTGAGCTCTAGCTCTTTGGTCCCGCCTCTCAACCGTCAATCAACAGGTGTGTGTGTGTGTGTGTGTGTGTGTGTGTGTTTACTACAGCTGGCAAGACAGTCTGTCAAAACCATCCTACAGCCTCTGAAGCGAGTTAGGAAGCCGGCTGGAAAGCCATCCGTAAATAATATCTGCGAAAAACGTACATGGTAATTGGCAAACTTGGCCAGAGGCTGTTAGCTGACCCGGGTGTGAACGATGAGTTAGGTCAGCTGCCAACATTTACAGCCTGTGTGTCAACATTTACAGCCTGTGTGTCAACATTTACAGCCTGTGTGTCAACATTTACAGCCTGTGTGTCAACATTTACAGCCTGTGTGTCAACATTTACAGCCTTTGCCAACATTTACAGCCTGTGTGTCAACATTTACAGCCTGTGTGCCAACATTTACAGCCTGTGTGTCAACATTTACAGCCTGTGTGTCAACATTTACAGCCTTTGCCAACATTTACAGCCTGTGTGTCAACATTTACAGCCTGTGTGTCAACATTTACAGCCTGTGTGTCAACATTTACAGCCTGTGTGTCAACATTTACAGCCTTTGCCAACATTTACAGCCTGTGTGTCAACATTTACAGCCTGTGTCAACATTTACAGCCTGTGCCAACATTTACAGCCTGTGTCAACATTTACAGCCTGTGTGTCAACATTTACAGCCTGTGTGTCAACATTTACAGCCTGTGTGTCAACATTTACAGCCTGTGTCAACATTAACAGCCTGGGCCAACACTTTCAGTCTGGGCCAACATTTACAGCCTGGGCCAACATTTACAGCCTGTGTCAACATTTACAGCCTGGGCCAACATTTACAGCCTGTGTCAACATTTACAGCCTGTGTCAACATTTACAGCCTGTGTCAACATTTACAGCCTGGGCCAACATTTACAGCCTGTGTCAACATTTACAGCCTGTGTCAACATTTACAGCCTGTGTCAACATTTACAGCCTGTGTCAACATTTACAGCCTGGGCCAACATTTACAGCCTGTGTCAACTTTTACAGCCTGGGCCAACATTTACAGCCTGTGTCAACTTTTACAGCCTGGGGCCAACATTTACAGCCTGCGGCCAACATTTACAGCCTGTGTGCCAACATTTACAGCCTGTGTGCCAACATTTACAGCCTGTGTGCCAACATTTACAGCCTGGGGCCAACATTTACAGCCTGTGTGCCAACATTTACAGCCTGTGTGCCAACATTTACAGCCTGTGTGCCAACATTTACAGCCTGGGGCCAACATTTACAGCCTGTGTGCCAACATTTACAGCCTGGGGCCAACATTTACAGCCTGTGTGCCAACATTTACAGCCTGGGGCCAACATTTACAGCCTGGGGCCAACATTTACAGCCTGTGTGCCAACATTTACAGCCTGTGTGCCAACATTTACAGCCTGTGTGCCAACATTTACAGCCTGTGTGCCAACATTTACAGCCTGTGTGCCAACATTTACAGCCTGGGGCCAACATTTACAGCCTGTGTGCCAACATTTACAGCCTGTGTGCCAACATTTACAGCCTGTGTGCCAACATTTACAGCCTGTGTGCCAACATTTACAGCCTGTGTGCCAACATTTACAGCCTGTGTGCCAACATTTACAGCCCGGGGCCAACATTTACAGCCTGTGTGCCAACATTTACAGCCTGTGTGCCAACATTTACAGCCTGTGTGCCAACATTTACAGCCTGTGTGCCAACATTTACAGCCTGTGTGCCAACATTTACAGCCTGTGTGCCAACATTTACAGCCTGTGTGCCAACATTTACAGCCTGTGTGCCAACATTTACAGCCTGTGTGCCAACATTTACAGCCTGGGGCCAACATTTACAGCCTGGGGCCAACATTTACAGCCTGTGTGCCAACATTTACAGCCTGTGTGCCAACATTTACAGCCTGGGGCCAAC